>APFE031353899.1:2128-21399 GCA_000404065.3 Pinus taeda | reverse complement strand
TTTTATTTTATATTTATGTAATTTCACTAAATTAACAAGTTTCAATAACATTACATAACATTAGAACATCTCATTCACTTTGGGCTAAAGTCTCCCATGTAATCATTCATGTTGGACTAAAGTCTCTCCATGCAATTATTTAAATTTGTAGATATTTATTTTTATTTTAATCAATAATATTTAATATAAAGTAGAAAACATAAACTTGGAAAATCCCATAATTATTATAAATATCAAGTGAATTACAATGAAATTTGAACCATTTAAAATTATAATTTTATATTTTTATTTTAGAAAAATTTCAACCATAAAATTGAATAATTTTTTTTTTTTAAATATATGTTATTTTTTTAAATTTTAATATTATATACAATAATACATGAAAAATGTAATATAATTTCAAAAATTGTAATTTATAACTTTAAAATTAATAATAAAAAAATATTAACATACCAAATTCTTTATTATTATTAAAATTTGTAGATATTTATTTTCATTTTAATGGATAATATTTAATATATAATGGAAAGTATAAATTTGGGAAGGGCTACCCATATTATAAATATTAAGTGCATTATAATGTAATTTGAACCATTTAAATTTATGATTTTATATTTTTAATTTAAAAATAAAATAAAATTAAAACATATAATTAATTAAATTTATGATTTTACATTTCTAATTAAAAAAATTTCAAAACATAGAATTGATTGAAAACATATTTTCTTTTAAATTATATATAATCTTATTCTCAAATATAATAAGCAATATAAATTGTTTAGTTTGATAATTCTACAAATGGGGAAATGGTTACAATTCACATTTTTCTATGTCCATTGCTCCTCCCCATCTAGGAGATGCATATAGATGTTTATAAACCACGTCAAATAAATTGTCTCTCTCACTCATGTGAAATCCTAGGTCTTTGTAAGATTTCTCAAACTCTGCAAATAGAACAAACTCTAACATTATCATCAAGAAAAAAAATTCCCTCTCTATGCTCACTAAATCTACAGTTAAGATGGATCTAGAGGAAAACCTTTCACCTTGAAAAATTTGAACCCTTTGTACACTATCTAAATCTAGAGTTAAGATGGATCTAAAATGGTTTAATTATTAATAATTATAATTCTTATTTAATTTTATTTTACATTTATGTAATTTGACTAAATTAACACATTTAAATAACATTACATAACCTTAAAACATCTCATCACTTCGGGCTAGAGTCTCCCATGCAATCAATTCATGTTGGACCTAAAGTCTCTCCATGCACATGTTATTGAAGTTTGTAGATCTTTATTTTATTTTAATAATAAATTTAACATTTAAGTAGAAAAACAAAACTTGGGAAAAAGGCCATAAATATTCTAATATCAAGTGAATTACAATGAAATTTGAAACTATATAAATATTAAATATTATATATAGATATTATAATATATATATATAATATAAAACCATAAATTGATAATAAGAAATTAAGTTTTTAAATATTGTATTTATTTAACTTTTACAAATATTATATACAATAATGACATGAAAAAATGTAATATAAGTTCAAAAATTGTAAATTTTATAGCTTTTAAAAATCAGGATAAGAAAATTATGAACAGACCAATTCTTTATTATTATTTAAATTTGTAGATATTATTTTCATTTTAATGGATAATATTTTATATATAATGGAAAGTATAAATTTGGATAGGGTTATCCATATTATAAATATTAAGTGCATTATAATGTAATTTTAACCATTTAATTTTATGCTTTTATACTTCTAATTTAAAAATTAGATTAAATTAAAACATATAATTCATTGAATTTATGATTTTACATTTCTAATTAAAAAAAAATTCAAAACATAAAATTGATTGAAAACAAATTTTAGGGATGCCCAAAGAGTAGCGAGTAGCTAAAATTCTTTATGCCAACACTATGGAACTAGAGGGAATGGATTCAATGGAGATCAAGACTTTATGTTGTGTTTTCCTAAGTGGAAGATGTTTGTCCATTTTTGAAAGTTGAATGTTATGCTTAACTGTTATAAGACCATAATAAGCACCAACAATATTTCTTGAGAAGCAACATAGGAGCTGAATGCAAGACAGGAAGAGGAAAGGGAGTCCTTGGGAAGGTAAGATAGGTTACTTAATGTCCAAAAAATGACCAAAACTACATCAACGAGACTTCTCAGTTCATAAGTGGCAATACAAAGTGTGATTTCAAAGGTTGCCCCTATAAAAGCAAGAACCAGTCTTACTCAAAAATATCTAAGCATGACTATCACAATGCTAAGAAGAATAAATACAAAGATTTGCAGCCAAGTAAAAGAGAATCCTCAATGCATCGAATTCACACTGTTAAACACGGGATATTCCTCTAAAGCCAAAACGGAAGCTATCCTACCATCTCAGGCTTTGGATAGACAGCTGGGTAAAAGAGATGGATTTGGTCTGGGATAAGTCTCTGTATAAGGAAAATAGGGTCCTTTGCATGGAGCTGGTAGAAGGGAGTTACAAAAATAATCTAGAGTGAGTTATCTAGAAACCCCATATGAAAACATCACATGTGTTTTCTTATCAAAGGATGGGCTTCCTCTCATAACCCAATATATCATTGCTGCCCTGTATGCCTTGCAGAGGTCCTACCTTTTGACCACGTTGAATTAAAGGCTCTTTCACCTACGCTCTTGATCATATGTTCCAAGTACAAACTCAAAATACTATATGGAAGAAACATGATCCTAATGCATGGGAGACATAACATATGCTCTGTCTTGGAGAGTTTCTTTCCCTGTCATCCTTACATTCTTCCTCATATGGAAAGAACACATTCCTCCATAGCTGCCACTCCATGTAACCAACCTAAGAAGTCGTTGATCTTGAAAGATGTGTGAGTCTATGTGAAGCTAGAGGTGTTGTGGTAGAAATGGAAGGAAAGCATTGTGTTTAAACTTTGAAGATAGAGTTGTAGAGTAAGCAACATGATATCTCATTACCCAGCTGTTTAAATCAATGTTCACTGTAAATGAGCTAAGGTATCTTTGAAATCACATTATCTACTTGTTTGATTCATCACTGTAATGAGCCTAGGTATTTGAATTTAAGGGATTCCCAAATAGCAGCGAGTAACTAAAATGATTTATGCCAATGCTATGGAACTACAGAGGATGGATTCAATGGAGATCATTATCTTGTGTTATGTTTTCCTAAATGGAAGAGGTTTTTCATTGTTTGAATGTTAGGTGACATACCTAGAGAAGCTTTCAATGAGGGAAAACACTGTTGGTGTTTTCTTGCGATATATTTTTTAGTATTGTGGGTTGGTATGTATAAGAAATAAATACAACAAACATCCTTCATCCCTGTGGTCTCGTAACCTAGTTTGGGGGTGGAATTTATAGCAGATGCCTATTGTCGAGAAATTGATCACTTATTTGTCACCAATTAGATGGATATATTCATGGAAAAGTTGAGGGATTATCATCATTCTCATGCCAGATCTCTCTCTTTTGTGGCTTTGCTAAATAATTCCCTAGATATGTTGAATTCTTATAGCAAAAGTCAGCATTACTCATTGAACTAAACCACAAATATGGGGGCATGCCTTGAATACCCCTAACTTGTAGACCTTGTCAATATCTTTCCAAATGTACAAATAGAAAATGCCCCCCATCAATGTTTGCAAGTGCATTTTCCCTTTCCCACATTGGTGTCTCATAGTCATTTGTTATGCATATCCTGTGAAAAAAATTGTTTAAAACTATGTTATGAGGTTATTGTGGTGATAAGCTAAAAGATTCAAAGAAATAGTCATCGTGAATGGAGGAAATCCTAGTTAGCTTTTCATACAATACATACTAGAGCCCCCTAGTAGATCAACAATCTTCCAAAGCTTCTAGATTCTGGATGATATGTGTGAGGCGTCTATGAGCACTTGCATCCTTGTGAGATCTCTCAATTGTGATGTCTAATTTCAACCATTTACTCATGCAAGAAAAGGAAGAAGACAATAAATCTATAAACATTTGCAGCTCTTTATTAGTTTTTGGTTATAGAAGAACTATGTCACATTAGACTATATGATTTCCTGTACAAGAATGTGAAATTCTTTGATAAATTAGAGTCAACTTAGATTCCAAAGTGGAACAACTTTACTTTGTAGGGACACAAACTTGTTACAAGATGACTAATAATAAAATCATGCATTTTCAATGCAACTAGAAAAAATACTAATCGAACTCATGATCTATATCAGTATATGTCAAACAAAAACTAAATTCAGACAACTTTGGTTCACTCCTAAGAAAAACTTATTGTAGGAAAACGAATTTGCAGCTAACCAACCAATATGAAATGAATTTTAAATGAAATTATCAAATTTACTACAATCATAGAACATCCAATCCTCCTTTTCTTTAACTTGTATCCCTTGCAGAGGTTCTATCTTTTGACCACGTTGTATTAAATGCTCTTTCACCTACCCTATTGATCATATGTTCCAAGCAAAAACTAAAAATACTATATGGAAGATGCACGATCCTAATCCATGCAAGACATAACATATACTCTCTCTTGGAGAGCTTCTTTCACTGTCATTCTTACATTCTTCCTCATCCTAAAAGAACACATAACTCCATAGTTGATATTCCATATAACCAATCGAAGAAGCCATTGATCCTGAACGATGTGTGAGGTTGTACGAAGATAGAGGTGTTGTGGTAGAAATGGAAGGAGCATTGTGTTTAAACTTTGCAGACAGATTTGTAGAGTAAGAAACATGAAATATCATTACCTAGTTGTTTAAATTAATTTTAACTACAAATGAGTTAAGGTATCTTTGAAATCACATTACCCACTTGTCTGATTCATCACTGTAATAAGCCGAGGTATATGAATTTAAGGGATTCCAAAATAGCAACCAGTAACTAAAATTCTTTATGCCAACACTATGAAACTAGAGGGGATGGATCCAATGGAAATCATTACCTTGCCTTATGTTTTCCTTTGTGGAAGACGTTTTTCATTGTTTGAATGTCAAGTGAGATACCTAGAGAAGCTTTCAATGAGGGAAAACATTGTTGGTGTCTGGTTGTGGATATATTTCTTAGTATTATGGCTTGGCATGTATGAGAAATAAATCCAATAGCGATCCTTCATCCATGTGATCTCATGAACCAGTTTGGGGGTGGAATTTACAGCAAATGCCTATTGTTGGGAAATTGATCACTCATATATCACTAATTAGATAGATATATTCATGGAAAAGATGAGGGATTATCATCATTCTCATGCTAGCACTCTCTCTTTTGTAAGTTTTCTAAATAATTCCCTTGACATGTTGAATTTTTATAGCTACATCCAGTATTCATCACTGAATTAAACCAAAAATATGGGGGCATGACTTGAATACCCCTAACTTGTAGACCTTGTCAATATATTTCCAATGGTCCAAATAGAATATGCCCCCCATCAATGTTCGTAAGTGCATTTTCCCTTTCTTGCATTGGTGTATCATATTCATTTGTCATACATGTCCTGGGAAAATTTTTGTTTGAAACTCTGTTGTGAGGTTATTGTGGTAATAAGTTGAAAGATTCAAAGAAATAGTCATCGTAAATGGAGGAAATCATAGTTAGTTTTTCAAACAATACATACTAGAGCCCCCTAGCAGATTAACAATCTTCCAAAGCTTCCAAATTCTTGATGATATGTATGAAGCCTCGACGAGCACCTGTGTCCTTGCGAGATCTCTCAATTGTGAAAAAAATAGGGTCTCCTTTCCACCATTTACTCATGCAGGAAAAGGAAGAAGATAATAAATCTATAAACATTTGCAACTCTATTAGTTTTTGGTTATAGAAGAACTATGCCACATTAGACTATGTGATTTCTTGTGCAATAATGTGAAATTCATTGATAAATGAGACTCAATTTAGATTCGAAGGTAGAACAACCTTACTTTGTAGGGAAACAAAATTGTTACAAGATTACTAATGAGAAAATCATGCATTTTCAATGAAACTATAAAAAATACTACTCGAACTGATGATCTATATCAGTATATGGAAAACAAAAACTAAATTCAGATAGCATCATTCCACTCCTAGAAAAAAAAACTTATTGTAGGCAAACAAATTTGCAACTAACCAACCAATGTGAAATGAATTTTCAATGAAATTATCAAATGTACTGCAATCTTAGAACATGCAATCCTCCTTTTCTTTAATTTCTATCCCTTGCAAAGGTTATATCTTTTGACCATGTTGTATTAAAGGCTCTTTCACCTACCTTGTTGATCATATGTTCAAAGTACAAAATCAAAATACTATATGGAAGAAACATGATCCTAATGAATGGGAGACATAGAATATACTCTATCTTGGAGAGTTGCATTCCCTGTCATTCTTACATTCTTCCTCATGCGAAAGAACACTTGCCTCCATAGTTGCCATTCCATATAACCAACCCAAGAAGACATTGATCTTGAAAGATGTATGAGTCTGTGCAAAGCTAGAGGTGTTGTGGTAGAAATGGAAGGAAAACATTTTGTTTAAACTTTGAAGACAAAGTTGTAAAGTAAGCAACATGAATCTCATTACCCAGTTGTTTAAATCGATGTTCACTGCAAATTACCTATGGTATCTTTGAAAACATGTTATCCACTTGTCTGATTCATCAGTATAATGAGCTAAGTTATATAAATTTAAGGTATTCCCAAATAGCAACTAGTAACTAAATTCTTTGCACCAACATTATGGAACTAGAGCGGATGGATTCAATGGACATCATTACCTTGCTTTATGTTTTCTTAAGTGGTTGAGGTCTATCATTGTTTGAATGTCAGTTGAGATACCTAGAGAAGCTTTCAATGAGGGAAAACATTGTTGGTGTCTAGTTGTGGATATATTTTTTAGTATTGTGGGTTGGTATGTATGAGAAACAAATCCAACAGCCATCTTTCATCCCTGTGCTCTCATAACCCAATTTGGGGATGGAATTTATAGAAAATGCCTATTTTTGGGAAATTTATGAGTCATTTTTCACCAATTAGATAGATATATTCATGGCAAAGATGAGGGATTATCATCATTCTTAGGCCAGTTCTCTCTCTTTTGTAACTTTGCTGAATAATTCCATTAACATGTTGAATTTTTATAGCTACAACTAGTATTCATCATTGAATTAAACACAAATATGGGGGCATGCCTTGAATAGCCATAAATTGTAGATCTTGTCAATATATTTTCAATGGTCCAAACCGAAAATGCCCCCTATCAGTGTTTGTAAATGCATTTTCCCTTTCCTGCATTGGGGTATCATAGTCATTTCTCATGCATATCCTGTGAAAAAATTTATTTGAAACTCTGTTATGAGGTTACTATGGTGATAAGATGAAAGATTCAAAGAAATAGTCATCGTGAATGGAGGAAATCCTAGTTAGCTTTTCAAACAATACATACTAGAGCCCCCTAGTAGATCATCAATCTTCCAAAGCTTCCAAATTCCTGATGATATGTATGAAGCCTCTATGAGCACTTGTATCTTTGTGAGATCTCTCAATTATGAGAAAAATAGGGTCTACTTTCAACCATTTACTTATGCAGGAAAAGGAAGAAGACAATAAATCTATAAACATTTCCTACTCTTTATCAGTTTTTGCTTGTAGAAGAACTATGCCACATTAGTCTATATGATTTCTTGTACAAAAATGTGAAATTCATTGATAAATGGGACTAAATCTTGATTCCAAAGTGGAACAAATTTACTTTGTAGGGAAACAAACTTGTTACAAGATGACTAATGAGAAAATCATGTATTTTTGATGCAACTATAAAAATATTACTCGAACTGATGATCTATATCAGTATATGTCAAACAAAAACTAAATTCATACAACTTCAGTCCACTCCTAAAAAAAACATTATTGTAGGCAAATGAATTTGCAACTAACCGACCAATGTGAAATGAATTTTCAATGAAATTATCAAACGTACTACCATATTAGAACATCAAATGCTCCTTTTCTTTAATTTTTTTCCCTTGCAGAGGTTCTATCTTTTGACCACATTGTATTAAAGGCTCTTTCACCTACCATGTTGATCATATGTTTCAAGTACAAACTCAAAATACTATATGGAAGACACATGATCCTAATGCATGGAAGACATAACATATACTTTGTCTTGGATGATTTATTTCACTGTCATTCTTACATTCTTCCTTGAATGCGGAAATAACACATGCCTCCATAGTTGTCATTCCACATAACCAACCCAAGAAGTCAATGATCTTGAAAGATGTGTGAGTTTGTGCAAAGCTAGAGGTGTTATGGTAGAAATGGAGAGAAAGAATTGTGTTTAAACTTTGAAGAAAGAGTTGTAGAGTAAGTAACATGAAATCTCATTACCCAGTTGTTTAAATCAATGTTCACTACAAATGAGCTAAGGTATCTTTGAAATCACATTATCCACTTATCTAATACATCACTGTAATGAGCCAAGGTATACGAATTTAAGGGATTCCCAAATAGCAACCAGTAACTAAAATTCTTTATGCTAATACTATGGAACTAGAGGTGATGGTTTCAATGGAGATCATTACCTTGCATTCTGTTTTCCTAAGTGGAATAGGTCTATCATTATTTGAATGTTGGGTGAGATACCTAACGAAGCTTTCAATGAGGGAAAACATTATTGGTGTCTGGTTGTGGATATATTTTTTAGTATTGTGGATTCATATGTATCAGAAATAAATAAATCAACCATCCTTCATCCCTGTGGTCTCATAACCCAGTTTGGGGGTGGCATTTACAGCAGATGCCTATTGTTGGGAAATTGATCACTCATTTGTCACTAATTAGATGGATATATTCATGGAAAAGATGAGGGATTATCATCATTCTCATGCCAGTTCTCTCTCTTTTGTAAATTTTCTAAATAATTCCCTTAACATGTTGAATTTTTATAGAAACGGTCAATATTCATCATTGAATTAAACCACAAATATGGGGGAATGCCTTGAATACCGTTAGCTTGTAGACCTTGTCAATATCTTTCCAAAGGTCCCGTGAAATTTTTTTTTGAAGCTATGTTATAAAGTTATTTTGGTGATAAGCTAAAATATTCAAAGAAATAGTCATTGTGAATGGAGGAAATCCTAGTTAGCTTTTCAAACAATACATACTAGAGCCCTTTAGTAGATCAACAATCTTCTAAGCTTCCATATTCTTGATGATATGTATGAAGCCTCTATGAGCACTTGCATACTTATGAGATCTCTTAATTGTGAGAAAAATAGGATCTAATTTCAACCATTTACTCTTGCAAGAAAAGGGAGAAGACAATAAATCTATAAACATTTGCAGCTCTTTATCAGTTTTTAGTTATAGAAGAGCTATGCCACATTAGACTATATGATTTCCTATACAACAATGTGAAATTCATTGATAAATAAGACTTTATTTAGATTCCAAAGTGGAACACTTTACTTTGTAGGGATAAACTTGTTTCGAGATGACTAATGAGAAAATCATGCATTTTCAATGCAACTATAAAAAATACTACTCGAATTAATGATCTATATCAGTATACGTCAAACAAAAACTAAATTCAGATAGCTTGAGTCCACTCGTAAAAAAAACTGATTGTAGCCAAATGAATTTTCAACTAACCAACCAATGTGAAATCAATTTTTAATGAAGTTATCAAACGTACTACACAAATTGATGATATATATACCAAAAACAAGATCATTTATTAACCAAAATTAAGACATCACGTCTGTAAAATACCATTCATTGTATAATCGGCTATATCAAATGTTCTCTAGTGTAAGATGGCTCCAATAACTTGATCAATTACACCATGATAGGAAAATAAAATACCTAGAAGAGCTTAGGATACCTGCTGGAAACAAAAATAAATTAGGGAGGACTTCATATACATATAGTACGAATGTATGTGAAGGAAATGAATACCACTCAAACAAGTTGAGTGGGGGATTTCACAGATGATTGTGAATGAAAAAGGTGGAGAAGAAGCCTTAAAGCATATGATGATATAAGAGGAAATATCCGAGTACAATGTACTTACAAGCCTATAGCCAAGTGATAATTTGACAATAGACTCGAAGGGATCACAAATTTTTTCGGCGCATATGAATTTTATTGTTTGAGGATTAAACATAGTCTGAGAAGATAATTAATGTATCAAATAAGTGATAAAACTAACCTATATCAACTAAGAGAATTGCAAATACTTACAGCCGAGGTTCGACAAATTATGTGTAAAATTATTTTTGATTAACCGAAAAAGGGAGTATATTAAAATGACATGGTAGAAACTATTTAAAAAATTGCACATAGGTAATAAAAATTACAACCAAAAGTAGGAAAAGACCTATATTTTGCATGAACTCTCACTTCCAAAAGAGAAAAATCTGAACCAAAAACTTTCATTGCTCGTAAATTTGAAGATTTTTCTTGTGAAAATCAGACAAAATCGTGCATGGAAGTATGTTTAAGAGCTTTGTTGGTGTGGGATCAATCCTGGGATTAGAACTATCCTATTTATAGTGGTTGATGAGATGAGATCAGATATCAGATGATGGGTATGGGTGAACACTTAGTTTAGTATAAGCTACTTTTTTTTTTTTTTTCTGGGCAAAAGACTAAACTATTTGTATTAAAATAAAAAAGAAGAGTATGTACAAGAGGTCGAAACCTCTGAGAGCGCATGGACAGCTCCCTGACAAGAGATACAGACCATTACTGGTGAGAACATTGACATTTTTCTGTATCTAACAGACCATTTACAGTCAATAGAAAAAGATAATAAGACCTGTAAATGTCGAAAACTAACACTGCTTTTGTTCATACAAAAACATGCTGACTGGATATATAAAAAAACTTGCTGACTGGACATACAAAAACTTGCTGACCATGCAAGGAACTTGCTGACTGGACACAACAGAAATAAACAAAGTGGAACCGGGGAGAGAGGACACGCGTCCCGCAACCGAGAGAGCGAAGGAGGCACAGAAAGAGCGAAGGTGGCAGACGACACACGTCCAAGAACCAGGAGCATGCTGGTCGAAGGTGGCAGCATCCAAAAACCAGGGCCGAGACGACCACTGCATGTTAACACGCCAAGAGAAAAAACCAAAAAAACCAGACTCGAAGGCCATCACCTTACCCTGTACCAGTTTCTTCCGCCATCTTATCTTCCTCGGCCTTCTGCTCAGCGACCTTCTGCTCAGCTTCCCACTCCTCTGCCTCACGCTCAGGGTCAGGCAGAAAATCGACCTCCACGCCGCAAGGAATATCCTCAAAACGCAGATAACCCGGAGGGAGAACAGGGTAAAGCCTAGCACCAAAGAAGCGCTCAGGCGGCTTATCTTCTGCAGGTAAATTCATAGCCTTGGGGCTTGAAATTTCCATGTTGATTAAGCTGCAAATTTCTCGTAAGGCTTCATTCTGTTCTCTGGCATGAATGCCAGTACTGTCATCATCAGGATGGCTCTGAGTGGGAGGCTGATAGGAGCTGTCCTCCTGACTGCTATCCTGAGGGCTTTTGTTGGAGTTTTGCTCTGGCATGTCTAGAATTCCTTTACCCTTACCCTCGATGTCTTCTTCCTCTGTGAAGACAACAGTGATGAGAGCAGAGACAATCGGTCGATTAGTGCGTCGGAGGTAACGAAAAGTTATCATCTAGACTGAATTGTCCGTGTCTGGGTCTAAATCTTCATAGCCCGGGGAGCTGGGCGAAGCTACTGTCAGTGGGGAAACTCTGCACGGGCTATGAACATCCCGACCCCCATGTTTCTTTCCCCTGCGCGGGGAAGCATGACCCCGAATTGGCATGTTAACTCTGCCAAATTTAAGCACAGACCTCCAATGATATTTCTCAGAAAAAGAAGGGGACAGAGGAGGCCAGCTAAGTCTCTGAGCCAAACCTCTGAAACTCAAAAGCACTACCCTTACACTCCTACTCTCAACCCTTAAACCTACATTCCTCTGCAATTCAGAGCCTGAATTCTCGGCCTGCTCAGACAGGCGAATAACCCTGAAATCACAATTCTTAAACATTCTGGCGGCACTTCCCGATAAAGCTTGGTAGCTTGGGTAGAAAGAATGGCATTGAATGCCATTGAGGGTGGATTTAATGCTCAGCATTGATCACCAGGCTTCCGTCCCAAGGGTGCCGCGTGCCGGTCACGTGTCCAGGCATATGCGTGGTGTCACCCACATCCGGGATAGTATAAGCTACTTTACTCTTACTAATTACTTTCACTTACTTCAACAACCTATATTTACTGACAAAATCGTTCATGTATTTACTGAAAAAATCGTGCATGTAGATGCATGTAGATATCTTGCTTGTGAATTTGTAAAATAATATCAATGAAAAATATGAAATTATAAAACATCATGTATACTTTCTATTTCTAGAAAAAATGGTATTTGGAATGGAATTGCAAGTAAAAGTTCTATATGAATGCATGTAGTGAAAAACTTAATTTTCTATTTTTTTATTAATGTCAAATAAGGAATTTAGTAATTACTAAAAGAAAAAAAAACATAGAGATTTTTGCTTATTTCAAATAAGGAATTAGTTCAAATAAATAATTTAGTTATTATTAAAAGAACTAAAAGCAGAGTTTTTTCTTTATTTCAAATAAGGAATTTAAGAATTTATTAATTATTCTTTATCTCTCTTTTTCTAGCAATATATACTTGTCTCATATAAAACCTCAGGCAATACCCTTGGTAACACCCTTGAAATTATTCTCATTTATTAAATATTTTGTATTACAAAGAAATAATAAATCTAGTTAACAATGAGTAATATCCATGAAAAGTGCTAAAAGCAGAGTTTTTTCTTTATTTCAAATAAGGAATTTAAGAATTTATTAATTATTCTCTATCTCTATTTTTCTAGCAATATATACTTGTCTCATATAAAACCTCAAGAAATACCCTTGGTAACACCCTTGAAATAATATTTACTCTTATTTATTAAATATTTTGTATTACAAAGAAATAATAAATCTAGTTAACAATGAGTAATATCCATGAAAAGTGTAGCCAAGTCATAGTTATTTGATATATTATAGTTAATAAAACTATTTGTGAAATTAATGATTTCAATATGTGACATAGTAATCAAGATCATTTATGGGAATCCTTACCCATAACTATTAATGTGATACCTAACTTTGGTTCCATTACAAGAGATATTGAATAATCAGGCCATGTTCATTTTAGCAATGATATAAACAATAAGATGGGATCCTAGTATCTTCTTTACAAACTATCATTTTGTATAGTCTAATAAAAGGTGTTTTATTTAAATTTTGGTATTATTTAAGTTTATATTGTAACTTCTCTCCTATACGTATTTATTTTTTTTCTTGTCAAGCACATGGTAGCCCTTTGCCCACATGTCACCATTTCAAAATGGCATATCAACTTCCACGGTAACTTACCTAGTCAATTAATTTGGCTATTATATCCACTATCGCCCACTTGGGAAATATCACATTAGTTTAAAACTTGCTTACTCGGTCTAACATACATATGAGATTGTATATTGAAGCCTTAATGTCTCAATACCTGATACCTTGAAAGGCCAATGGTTAGGCTATCAAGCCACCGGGCCCTCGAAAGAGGCTAAAGAGTGTCATGAATACTAATTATTTGATATATTCACATCGAAAAGCCCAACATGCATGTCGTCTCTATATGGTTACCACCTAGACATCACCTCGGTGCCAAGTCAACCTTCCATTGCCATGTTAACATGCCACATCATTTGCCACATTGGTATGCCATGTCATCTAGACCCACATTGGTGCTAGAGTCCTACTTACTAATATCTACTACCTTGAGGTGTCCTTAATACAGTTAGCTCAAAAGTTGACCTCTCAATGGACTATAGTCCCCAACCATCAAGTGAGAGTCCTTGAACCCTCTATCTCCATGAGCTAATGGATAATGTAGGATGATCTGCTAATATCGAGGACATGTTTGACATGGAATATAGGTTAGTTTTGGGTTTTTACACAATTAGGTGATGGGGAGCACTATTTTCCATCATTATGAACCATAGGTGTATAGATGTTGCATGGGTGTTAATGTGAGGATAATTTTCCCCACAAGGATGGCTTTGTTTCGGGCCTTAGACATCATCTAAGGAGAAACACCATTATCATCCTAGGGCCTACAAGTGGTTTTGGTGGATTAGTAATATTATAGACTATTCACATGGTACAAAACCACCTACTAGTGCCCCTAAGTTGAATAGTTTCCCTAGTGGTGCTCATCGCCAATATCAAGGTTTCTTTTTGGTGGCTAGTGTCCTACTTACGAATGTCTACTACGCAATTTTCCATCATTATAAACCATAGGTATATAGATGTTGTATGGGTGTTAATGTGAGGATAATTTTGCTCCACAACGATGCCTTTGTTTGGGCCCTTGGAGATCATCTAAGGAGAAACACCATTATCATCCTAGCGCCTACAGTGGTTTTGGTGGGATAGTAATAATACAGACTATGCACATGGTACAAAACCACCTCCGAGTGCCTCTAGGGTGAATGGTTGGCCTAGTGGTGCTCATCACTAATATCAAGGTTTCTTGTTTATGGCTAGTATCCTACTTACTAATGTCTACTACCCAATGTACCAACGACTAATACATTGAATTAGTGTTAGTTGACCTTGAGGTGTCCTTAAAAATAATCACTATTTGCCATCATTATAAACCATAGGTATATAGATGTTGTATGGGTGTTAAGATTAGGATAATTTTTCCCTACAAGGATGGCTTTGTTTGGGGCCTTATACATCATCTAAGGAGAAACAACATTATCATCCTAGGGTCTACGAGTGGTTTTGGTAGGTTAGTAATAATATACACTATGCACATGGTACCAAACCACATCCCAGTGCCTCTAAGCTGAATGGTTGGCCAAGTGGTGCTCATCACCAGTATGAAGGTTTCTTGTTGGCGGTTAGTGTCCTACTTACTAATTTCTACTACCCAATATTGTGACATTTTGATTGGTCGATGCACCAACAACTAATACATTGAATTAGTGTTAGTTGACCTTGAGGTGTCCTTAAAAATAAGCACTAATTTCCATCATTATAAACTATAGAAATATAGATGTTGTATGGATGTTAATGTGAGGATAATTTTTCCCCATAAGGATGGCTTTGTTTGGGCCCTTGGACATCATCTAAGGAGAAACACCATTAATATCATCTTAGGGTCTACAAGTGGTTTTGGTGGGTTAGAAATAATACAGACTATGCACATGGTACCAAACCACCTCCTAGTGCCTCTAAGGTGAATGGTTGGCCTAGTAGTGCTCATCGCCAATATCAAGGTTTCTTGTTGGTGGCTAGTGTCATACTTACTAATGTCTACTACCCAATATTTTGACATTTTGATAGATCAATGTACCAACAACTAATACATTTCATTAGTGTTGGTTGGCCTTGAGGTGTCCTTAATATAGTTAGCTCGAAATTTGACCTCTTGATGGACTATAGTCCTTAACCATTAAGTGAGAGTCCTTGAACCCTCTATCTCCATGAGCTAATGGATAATGTAGGATGCTATGCTAATATCGACAACATGTTTGACATGTCATCTAGGTTAGTTGGGGATTTTTGCATAATTAGGTGATGGGGAGAACTATTTTCCATCATTATAAACCATAGGTGTATATATGTTTTATGCTTGTTAATGTGAGGATAATTTTGCCCCACAAGGATGGCTTTATTTGGGGCCTTGAATATCATCTAAGGAGAAACACCATTATCATCCTAGGGCCTACGACTGGTTTTGGTGGATTAGTAATAATACAGACTATGCACATGGTACCAAACCACCTACCAGTGCCTCTAAGGTGAATAGTTGGCCTAGTGGTGCTCATCGCCAATATCAAGGTTTCTTGTTGGCGGCTGGCGTATTACTTACTAATGTCTACTACCCAAGTTGTGATCATTATAAACCATAGGTATATAGATGTTGTATGCGTGTTAATGTGAGGATAATTTTTCCCCAAAAGGATGGCTTTGTTTGGGGCCTTGGACATCATCTAAGGAGAAACACCATTATCATCCTAGGGCCTACGAGTGGTTTTGGTGGGTTAGTAATAATACAGATTATGCACATGGTACAAAACCACCTCCGAGTGCCTCTAAGGTGAATGGTTGGCGTAGTGGTGGTCATCGCCAATATCAATGTTTCTTGTTGGTGGCTAGTGTCCTACTTACCAATGTCTACTACCCAATATTGCGACATTTTGATAGGTCGATGTACCAACAACTAATACATTGAATTAGTGTTAGTTGAACCTGAGGTGTCCTTAAAAATAAGCACTATTTGACATCATTTTAAACCATAGGTATATATATGTTGTATGGGTGTTAATGTAAGGATAATTTTGCTCCACAAGGATGGCTTTGTTTGGGGCCTTGGATATCATCTAACGAGAGACACCATTATCATCTAGGGCCTACGAGTGGTTTTGGTGGGTTAGTAATAAACCCAACATGACTTCCTAAGGATAGTAAATCCTCCTTACTACTGCTACATGGTGATCGAGGAAACACGATCTAGGTTTTTATTGTTGTTTGGAGGGAAATAATTCCTCCACTAAAGGAGTTGTCCTCCTATCCACTTGTACAAACAATAGGCTTGAGTAGCATAAAATTATTAGAAGAAAATCATAGGAAAGCATGTGAATAATAAGAGAGGTTTATATCCCAAGCACTTTTTGTAACTTTGTCAAGTGCAAACAACATGTTTATTAATTGAGGTTATATTTGATTTCAGCTCTTAGTTTAGCTTTCTTCTAAGGTTTCTAAGTTTCCTTGTCTTAAGGCCCAACCTAGGTGGTTGATATCCCTCTTGTATAATTTATGTTCACGCATTTGTTTATGAGCAATTTTTTCTTGCAGCTTATCTTAACATTGTTGATGATAGTTGTAGCACTGTTACATTGGTTATATAGAATTTTTACTTTGAATTTAGTTCATTTCCATTACTATTTTTACTTTTTTGTTCATTATGTATTATTCATTGTTTCTTACACTCTACTTTATTTTGCAACTACAAGAAACACTACAACCTTGCATTTGGATAGATTAACCCTACCACAAGTTATTTTGATGCATTGGATAGGTGCACTTTTCAACTTTCCAACTTCTCCTTAGCATCATTTCCATCTCATATCACATTTAGCATATTCACCTTTACATTAGACTATTTCTTGTAGAAAAATAAGGAAACTTGTAGCAGTTTGCAACTTGACTTCTAAGCTTGCCCAAATTCACATAAAACACATGATTTTTCTTAATGCTCTATAAATACTTATTGTCTCAATACTCAACACCTAACATACAAATGAGCTTGTATATTGAAGCCCTAATGTCTCAATACCCAATATTTTGAAAGGTTTTTGGTCGAGCTATCAAGCCACTGGGCCCTCAGGAAGAGGCTAAAGAGTTTCATCGATACTAATTAGCTGATATCTTAACATCCAAAAGCCCAACATCCATGTCGTGGCTATATGGTTACCACCTAGACATCACCTCGGTGCCATATCATTATGAAATGATAGCTTGTCAAATCAACTGCCACACAATTGACATGCGGTATCCCTAGGTCCACATGCACTCACCACATCATTACTCTATTAATATCAAGGTCTCCTATTGGTGACTAGTGTCTACTTACTAATGTCTACTACCCAATATTGTGACATTTTGATAGGTCAAAGTACCAACAACTAATACATTGCATTAGTGTTGGTTAACCTTGTGGTGTCCTCAATACAGTTAGCCCAAAATTTGACCCCTCAATGGACTATAGTCCCCAACCATCAAGTTAGAGTCCTTGAACCCTCTATCTACATGAGCTAATGATAATATAGGATGATAATATGCTAATATCGAGCACATGTTTGACATGGCATCTAGGTTAGTCGGGGATTTTTGCAAAATTAGGTGATGGGGAGCACTATTTGCCATCATTATAAACCATAGGTATATAGATGTTGGATGGATGTTAATGTGATGATTTTCCCAACAAGGATGGCTTTTGTTGGGGTCTTCAACATCATCTAAGAAGAAACAACATTATCATCCTAGGTACTACGAGTGGTTTTTAAGGTTTAGTAATAATATAAACTATGCACATGGTACAAAACCACCTCCTAGTCCCTCTAAGGTGAATAATTTATAGGATGCAAATGTGAGTTTATATAATTTATAAGATGCAAATATGAGTTTATATATATGGTTTATATTAATAAAAATAAAAGCATGAGTCAGTAGAACTACTGGAAAATGAACGTTTAAAAAATATTAGGATGGAGACTTTTCAAACATTTTTGTGGGAAAATTTAAAATTTCAAGTTGTGCTCTAGATATTTGGTGTTCAATGATTTGGGAAACTTTTGAGAAGATAACATGTGATCCATATGCTTTGATAATCTGTGATTCATGTGCTTTGATGTGAAGGTGCACACATTAACTCCAATATGGTCGGGGGAGTATCATGTAGCATTAACAGGTGAGGCTCTTCTATCAACAACCCTTTCGGACCACCAAGATAGGTTTACAAGATCTGCCTTTAGTACCAATTTTTTCCTGTGAGGCCGATCTTCCATAGTTTTGTCCTAAAACAGGCATGTGTTTGTTGGCATTATGATACATATGTTGTACTTGATGGCAACCCACTCATCTCAGATGATAAATTATAGTGCAGCAAAGTTCATGGAATTTTATGCAGAGAAAAGTTGATTTCATGTAGAGAAAAATTCATGGAATTTTATGCAGAGAAAAGTTTATTTCATGTGGAGAAACGTTCACGGAATTTTATGCAGAGAAACGTTTATAAAATTTTATTTCATGTGGAGAAAAAATCACAGAATTTTATGCAGAGAAAGGTTTATTTCATGTGGAGAAAAGTTCACGGAATTTTATGTAGAGAAAATTTTATTTCATGTAGAGAAAAGTTCACGGAATTTTATGCAGAGAAAAGTTCACGGAATTTTATGCAGAGAAAAGCTTTTTTCATGTGGAGAAAAGTTCACGCACTTTCATGGTTGGTTCATGGTATTAGTATGATAGTTTTTGATCCTATGGTTTTGGTCCGTGGTATTGCATCCAAAAGTGTTGATCCCAAGTATTGGGTTCATGGTATTGTGTTATTATGGTTTTGGACCGTGGTATTGTGAAAGGCCTAAG
>APFE031353892.1:0-29533 GCA_000404065.3 Pinus taeda | reverse complement strand
AGGGATCAAGTGAAAGTTACAGGTTGGTTCCTTTCCTTCCTTCTCTTCTCTGTTAATTATAAGAAAATCAACAAATTACTTTGTATGTTGTTTCTAGACTAGCTACTAGGTCTAGACGGTGAGGCGTTTGAAGAAACACTAAATTTTCCCAAAACACGGGTTGCTCTGCTAAAACTTGAATACTAGGACTTGGCTGACCATGAGAAGTTCCCACACCTAGAGACCGAGCATCTGATGCGTCACATTATCGATACAACCATCGGAATGAATGCATTTGAGCCAAAGAGTTGGCTCAGAGGAGTAGACAAGGAAGGGTTGCTCAATCTTCTATGGGTGTCGCACTACAATCACACCCCATTACAGTATTAGTCATCAAGGAGCTGCCATGCTTGGTGCATGATGGGTATCTGTGGCTAGATGAGCCAATACCCATCACGAATAGATTTATCCATAGGATCACGTGGTTTCCCTACACAAGAGAAAATCTGGCCATTATATTTGGCAGAAAAGGTGGTGAGCGGGCCCTCGCAGAGGCCATGAAAGAGAAGTTTAAGTTGGTAAAGAAGCTGTGTGGATATGCCAGATCCAACATCTATGACCCTGCTATAAAGGTGGCTACACAGATTCTATTAGGGAAGGTGAGGAGGAAGTGTCGCGCCGATGAGGTGCCAGTGCCTGTCGTCGTGCTAACAGCCTAGTGCGTTGAAGGAGTTCAATTCAATTGGGTAGATTATCTCCACGGTGAGTTCCTTGCGAACTGTCACAAAGCACAAGAGCTTAGCAAGACATTCCACTACGCGTGGCTCTTGTTGTCTATTGTGCTGATAGCATGGGAGTTACCAGAGGACAGCCAATTCCCTTCGGTCGTGCCAGACCTTCTAGAGGCAACGAAGTACGCTTCGTTGTGGGCAACCAAGGATGCACAATGAATCAAGGATAGCAAGATCTTCTGGATCTTGATGGAGATGAACATACGCATGGCCATCAATTGCAAACCGCGGTTGTCACCTATGGTGTTTGCCAACCTGCAGGACTATGCAGAGTTCAAAGCATATTTTCACCATGTGTCCATCAGAGCTCGGAGGGACCCTACGCAGAAATCATATGACTTGCCTTACCTGGGAATGGATGACGCAATTGATGCAGTACTTGATCAATGGCCAATAGAGTGGTGCACTACAGCAGACTTGGTGGTGGGTGGGAGAAAGTCTGCCACACAGAGAAATAAGGAGGAGGCCAAACTAAAGATGACACAGCTAGTCGAAAAGAGAAAGAAAGAGGCAACTCACAAGGCCCAGGAGGAGCACAATGCCACTCAGCAAGAAAAGAAGCAAACATGAGGAATAGAGCGGGGCTTTGACAAAGGCATGAGGGCACCTTCACCTGAGATAGAGGAGGAGACAAACAAGAAGACAGAACAACATGGTTCAGACCCACAAGTGACGTTTTCCCGCGTCAAGCGTCCAAGGGAGCAAGAGTAAGGAGGGTCTAGGAAGAAATATAAGGCTACTAAGACATCGTTGGACCCAATCACCCTCATAGAGGGAAATTTGCATGACATCGGTGACACGGTGCGGGATGTCATTGCGGAGGCCCTACAACAATTTGAGTAGCAACAACAAAAAATTTTGGGGGCTATCCAGATAGGTATGCAGGAGCTGCAGACCCACGCATCATAGGTTGGCACGGTGTCTACCAGCCTTGCTATCGACACTTCAAAAGCTACCGAGATGTTGCGCACAAAGGCCTCTAGCGCGATAGTGTTGCCGGATGGAGCACTAACCACAGAGAATAACGCTGACAGGCCCACTGTCAGCGCCCTAAAGGGAGTAGGGTTAAATCTGGCAGCGCTCCCTGATGAAGCGCTCCACCTATTGCAGGATGGAGTGATTGCAGAATTGAGGGCCCATGAGCACCGCGCCCTGCAGGTGACCAGTGAGCAGTGGATTAACAATGATCAGATGGCACTAAAGCGAGACTCCGCCATCACAGCTGTGATGGAGACGACTAACCAAAACAAGTGTATAATGCAGGTCATCGATGAGGCATACCGAATGGTCCCAGAGTTGGCCATTCTTGAGGAAGAACTAGTCGAGGCGCCATCTGCAAGCTGGCTACAGGGGTGCGCAATGCTCGTACAGAAATGGAAAGGGTTCAGTTGGAGTTGAACTTTTAGATCACCAATTTATAGTTGAAGGCCCAACCTTCAACCCCGCTAGAAGTAAAGGAATAGTGTACAACCGTTGTCACAGAGGCAATAACGTTGATTAACAGTGTAGTAGCAGACTGCACATAACTTTTTGAGCAATCGTTCGAGGTCCTGAAAAGATTGCAGGAGGACGCTAATGTACAATGACTGGAAACGGAAGTGCACAAGCTACAACAATGCTATGATGAGGTCAAAGGCACAACGTGAACCATCACACTGACACAGAGATTGGTGATGTTGCAGGAGGCCAAGCAGCTGAAAGAATAGGTGGATGCAGTGTTGCACAAGAAGTGTTGAAGGCACGACTGATGCCCTGACTGAATGAGGCTTACACGGTCATAGCCTCTATTGAAGGAAAGCTTGCGACTCTGCAAGCAACTTAGCAAAAGCTTCAGGCCGACAGTTCAGGAGCAGTGACTGAGAAAATGGTGGAAGACACGAAGCAGGTGGTCACACAGTGCATTGCCGAGGTTGCAGTAATAAGGGTCGAGCTAGGAGGTCTTCACACTAAGGTCTCCGCACCTTCTAGTGACTCGAGGGAGAGTCACAATGTTTGTGTTGGGGGCCTATTGGGAACGAGATCCCCTAAGGACAGTTTTGGGGTTAAAAGCCCATGTTTTGGGTCCAGTTTTGTAATAAAGTTGTAAAGTCTCCGCATTTTGTAGTCGCAGAGTGCGAAGGTGTCATGAGTCATAAAGGGTTGTCCGCCCTTATTTTGTAAAGTATAGTCGGCTATAAAAGATCTACCCATGGTCCGTAGACCATGGGATTGTATAAAAAGAGCTAAATAAGTAAGCTCTAAGTAGTTCTAATGGGTCATAGGTTGTAGGAGGAGTCTTGAGGGACAAGGAGAGAAGTCTAAGTTTTGAGTCTTAGTGTAGATAGAGGCTCTGCAACTAAGTGCACAGAGGCCTAGGATGGAAGTCCACAGTTGAATGCGCAGACCCCTGCAGCTCTGTGTGCAGGGCGGATACTCTGTAATCTTCTGAACATATCAACAAAGAGAATCATTTTATAAATTTTGTGTCTTTGTTTCCTGTTAATGCATCTTGTCATATTGTGTATGAATTTCATTTATAATGCTTATATGATGCGCGAATGTATGTAATTACATTGGATAATTGAACGCAGGTAAGGATATATGTTTACGCGGCACTAACTGTGATTGTTTAATAAGATAAGTAAGATACTTAAGCTAATTTAGGAATCTGCATGATGCATTGCTTTAGCCATGCAAAAGTATCTGAACTGCATGCTAGGATTGCGCGAAGGCCAATCATACCCCTTCGTGGAGGTATTGAAGGGGAGAATAAAGGGCTAGACAAATAGAGCCCTAGAACTTAACAATCTGCATGAAAGTAGGAAGAGAAGGAACAAACCAACATCATGACCATCTCAGGGTGCGAAAAGTTGGTTCCAGCATCCCCCCATACTACTTCGGGTGAGACTTCGGTCCGCGCTCCAGCTGATGTCGAAAGGGCCAGTAGTGTAGGGATTTGTTTGGCTAACTAACGTTGAACCTAGGTCAAGCCCCACCAAGCCAACAAATGCATTAACTAAACTAGTTATACAGTGATATATTTATCCCATGGAATAAAATATACCTTAGTCCAACTTTATGTTGAGCATAATATTTCTTTATGGTTCATTCTTAATATGTAAAATATGCTTGCTTAAGCCTAGTCTACGGGATCACTATTATCTTTTGGTGTCATGTCCACTAGGGGATCAAAAGTAAATACTACTTTCTCTTTAGGAATTATATAAGTCATTTCTTACTTATTACGACTTGAAAGTGTTGGTTCAGTTATGGCTCTTTCTTCTACCTTAATAAGGTTGAAACAATTAACATGTTGTACAAAGAGATGTGAATCTTGAGGATGTTGATACAATTATAATTTATGAGCAGTGACTTTGAGAAGAATATTTGGTTTGATCTTATCTCAAGCAAGCTTGTATTCCTCAGTCATAGCTACATCAAGATAGTGGAAGGTTGGTGCTTAGTTGGTGGAGGATGGAATGAGCATTAAAACGCACCATTTGTGAGGAGTTGTGACATTTGGTTCCTTCGTGGACCTTATATATGGAAGATATGAGTCTCACATGATGCACATACCCCCAAGATAAAATGAAAATGTGCAGAGGAGCCCTCACCTTGGAGGGTTTCCTTGTGGACTTGCATCTTCTTTCTACACTTACCACCAGTTGAATGAGTCTTCAAGAAAACTACTAGAATTAAGGAAGGGATTAGAGGAAATCAAGGCTCATTTATATAGCAATAAACACATTCTAGAGGAGTGTTCAACCTTGGGAGCCTACAAGTGGCTTCACGATGCCCTCTAGCACTGCAAAGTGGGGTATGGGAGACAAGTAAGGAGTGTTAGATCTGAGGAGCTATCATGTAGACTAGGCTCACCACATGACACTTGCATTATGATTGAGGAAGAGATTTAGTTGTGATCTATTAAGTAGTAATTTGATTTGTCGACGAGAAAATTGTTGGATGCTCATTCATTTTGCAGGTTGTCTTGTTGTTTTCTTTACATTGATGGTTGCATGGTAGACTTGTTGATGATTATTCGATGTGAAATTGTATGTTCACTACCATCTCATTTAATCTTTGCATAGTCAATACATTGATATTGTAAGGTACATTGTTAATAGTAATATTAATTTTCTGAGTTCCACAAGTCCTTTTTTCATTTTGCTGGTCAAACTCCATAGCCCAAACGATAGGGCACCCATCCTCTTGAGTTTCATATTTTTATATTGCAAAAACCCTATAAAATCCATACCAAAATAATTTGATCTTCATATCTGCATTTACAAATGGATTAGTTGTTTTATTCAAAGATTTTTCTCCTTGTGCTATAAAAGACCAACGAAAAATGATAGGAAGAATTGTTATGATGACAATGGGCAACATTCTGGTGTTTCCCTATGTTTTCACTTTGTTAAAGGACGTGAATAATTTTGAAGTATATGTTTTTGTGGTAACACTGTAATGGCCTTGATGAAAATTCCATGTAATACAAGTTAGTAAAGGAAAAATAAGACCACAGTTAAGGGACAAATATCACAAGTTGAATTTTGGGCAAAGATATCGCAGTGGGCATCACTGGACGTGTTTATGGCTAAAGAAAATTGGAAAAGGTAGAGGCAAAGGCATTAAAAAGGAAAAAAGGCATTTTTGGCACATTTATTTATGAAAGTACAGGAAAATAAGAAAAAAGGGAGGTGAAAGATCACATGTTGCATGTGAGGAGGAAAATGAAGGAAAATAATGGAAATTGAAGAAAATAGAGGCTTCATTGATAAGAAAGCTTATGAGGATTAGTTGGCAGGTTTGATCACTGTAAGCTTGGTCAGTTCAGTTTTGGAGCTCTCTCATTATTCTCTCTCTCACACTCTTGGACATTTAGAGTTTTCTTGGAGAACTCTAGCTTTGGAGTAAGGAAGGAAATGAAAGCAAAGGAAAAGAAGGAAAGGAAGGATCAAGGAGGGAAGAGCAGGGTCGAGCAACTTCAACAAGAATACTTGCAGGTAACATAATTCACGTGTGATTTCCTAGTTAGTTTTGACATGAATGTCTTTGAATCTTGGTGTATGATTCTCTTGATGTCGATGGCATGGTTTTTTCGGGTTATGATAGTGGTTTTCAACCTAGCCTTACCTTTTTCCAGATTCCATGGTGTGTTGGGATGTTGATCTCGGTTTTAAGCTTTGGAATTTCCAGATGGATTTCAAAATCTAGGGCAGAGGTGATCTCAAGGTTGATTCCCAAAGGTGTAGGAATAACTTAACTGTTTTTTGTGGGCTACATGGTAAACCCAGAGAGAGGTATCTCAGTTTAGGTCCTAGTGATCTGGGATTGGATTGTGGTAAAGCCTGAGAGACAAGGAGACGGAAAAATCCTCAAGGATAGTGATGGATTTCAGATGGAATTCCAAGTTCAATTTGTTTTTGTGATCAGAGCACAAGTTTTTTTGTGATCACAGATTGGTGAGAGTGGAGGTGGTTTAACTTCTAGATTCTCGTGGTTGTTTTTGGACTGATTTTTCCATGAGATCCAAAATTCATGCTTGCAATATGGCACGTAGGTGACTGGCTAAAAGAAATATTTGGTTCAGCCATGTGAATGGTCGAGTGGTACATGGAAGTCCCAAACCAGGCCAAATTTTCCTGTGTTTAATAAAGGCTAAGTTCTGTTTCTTTGTTACTTCTTAATATGTGGATTTGATGGTTGATATCTCACTATTATTTTCATGGTTTAATGTTGGTTATAAGCATGGTTATATCACTGGTTACTGTCATAAAATTTCATGTATTTACTTGTAACTAAAAGAATAATGGATGCAAGACCTAATTGATGTCATAACAGTTCAAGGGAGAAGGTGGCGATCCTTCTTCTCATGTCTCGTAAGATTTTTCCATCATTCATGCTTTGTCTTGCATCCTGGACTTGTAGATTGTATTGATGCCAAGTGTTTGACAAAATGTCATTCTCGGTTGGGGATGGTTAGGCCTAGTCCTTGAGTTAGTTTTTGGTTTATTAGTCTTGTCATCATGTGTTTAATGGATTCTGAAAGTTACAACAAGTTATGGGCAGTGACTGGAATTCTGTTCTTGAAAAGTTCCTTAAATATCACAAACTCTAGCACAAGTCTACTAGAAATAGTCTCTGAACATAGGCATGTAGGCCTGTGGGAGAGTCCAGAGCTCTCTAGATGTTGGCATGCCCATGGCATGGGAGCATTTAGAGATCTATGGATGCTAGCATGCTCATGGCATGGGAGCGTCCAGATGTTTAATAACTTTAAAACTCAGTGAGACCTAGGGGCATGATCTGCAAATCACTGCCCAAAAGTTTCCTACAAAAAAAAGAAACAAGAAAAATTTCTTCCCACTTGGCCCAAGAAAGTGCTTTGTGGAGGATGTAGCACATGCCTGAAGTTTGTTGAATATTAATGCAAAATTTTGAAACTGAAATATCCATCAAACCCTCATTCCCATGGAATCATAACTTGAATATGATACCACTGATCTATATCTTGGGGAGGGTCCCAAGATCTGCAAGATTGAAATGGATCTTTGGGGAGGCCCACAAAATATAAGTAGTTCTCTCATATGATTGTGAGAGAGATTCAAAAACTGAAGATAATGGTCGATGGATTTGTTACCCGCTCTGATACCACTAATCCGAATCTTGGGGGAGACCCCCAAGATCTAAAAAATTGAAATGCGAGAATAAAAAAGGAGAACACACAATAACAAAACCAAAAGTAAACTTTTTTTTTATTAAAACAGATAATAATTGTAAATGCTACATTGTGGTGGACAATCTTTCCTTTTACAAAATGTGACTTGTTACTTATAGACTTTTTTTTCTTACAATACCACAGGTAAATTCCATGGGTGGGTAAATACCATGGGTGAGTAATACCATGGGTGGATGCCACAATACCATGGAAAAATACCATGGGTGGATGCCACTTACAATACCATGGGTGCATGAATACCATTTGTGGATTCCATTTTCCATTCAGATCAAACACCCTATATATTTGTCCTAAAAGATATGTTATATTTCCTAAAGTTCTATGAAGAGAAGAAAACATTGAGATACTTGAAAGGTGCCCTCAAACCTCCATTCTAGGGCCACAAAGTTACAGGAATATCAATGTGGGTTTTCTATGGTGTAAAAATCCCTTAGTGAGGTCGAGGACTATCTCTAAGTGTGAACAGAAAAAATGATCAAGTTGGGAAGAGGAAATGAGCGTGGGAAAGTCTAAAGGAGGGCAGTTTCATGGAGAGAAATGTTGAAGGTGATGGAAGTATAAGGTATGTCCTCTTTGGATTTTAGGATAATAGTTTTTGTACCCTTTTTTAGGGCTTCTTCTACACAAGAACACTCACCAAAGTTATATCCCTAAGTGGCCTAGATTTTAAGTATAAGCAAGAGGGCCGAAGTGTATCTCCATGTGCGAACAGAGATGAGTGTATGGTAGATGTGGAGGGGTTGTCTTGAAGTGAATATTGTTGGAGATTTGTTGATGTGGAGGATTATTCAATAGGTGATTGTATATTGTGTTTAGTTTCCCAAGTTTAGTGATGGTTGAAGTTCAACATCACTATTAGGAGGCTACTATTTGTATGCTCTACTGTAGTCTTCTTTAATGGTATAAAGAGACTATGTGTGGAAAAAATTGTAAGCCCTAAGGCCTGATATTGTAGCAGAAAAAAGTCAATCAAGAGGGTTGTGTGTGAAGCCTTAAGTTCCAGATTTTGGGAGCAACTATAAGACTAATAAGAGGGAAAATCTAGAAGAGTTGGAAATCTTAGGGGAGTAGGAGAGTATCTAGAAGGAATACTTCTGTGAGTCTATGTACATTCATCCTGGAGTAGCAAGAGTGATTGATAGAGGTAGTTTGAGAGACTGATGATGCAAGAAAATATGAAGTAGCAAATGTACTTGTGGGCAATAGAAGAGGTGGTAAAGGACATGCCGTAAGTTTTAAAGGCACGTGGACCAAAAGCGATGAGTAGAGTGCTCCTTCGGCAAGCAAGTCAAGTGTATCTTGCTTAAGGGTAGATGGTAGTCATAAGTTGTTGACTCCAAACCCTAGTTGTCCTTGCATAAGGGATAATTGTAAGGTCCATGATCACTGGTATGGGAGCCCTATGTTTTTTTTATTAAACTTGTAATATAACAGGTTTTGGATTAAAAAAATTGTCGTGTGCACTAGATTGATTCATTATTGTACATTTTATGTTGTGTAAAGTGATTTAGTTGTGGTATTTTAGTGTGTTTATGATCAAGTTCTTACACATAGACCTAATTTTGAAGTGCCAAATAAAAATCAACAATAATGCCTAACATGATCAACACAAAATTGAGAATTCATTCAAAGTGGGAGGAATAGTTTGGTTGCAATTGATTAAGGAAGGACTACATTGTCTTGGTAAGAAGATAAGGGCTTTGAAGTATGGACTTTTTGACGTATTGGAGAAGGTGGGAGATGATGCTTACAGAATTAATCTATCCCCATACACATTTACTCAGTAGTGAATGTTGAAAGTTTGAAACTTAAGAGCCTTCCAAGTTGAATCAGGAGGAGTAAGTTTTACTTACTATAGAGGAACTAGAACTAGATGCTTAAGCAGAGTTGCTAAGAAACACAATTTTGTAGGAGAAGTCTATACCTATAATATCATAGTAGAATGGCCTTTGAAAGATTAGGATGAAAGGGAAACTTGTATGGAAATCAAAATAATACTCCATTGAAAAGGTAGAGGAAAAAATCCTCATATTATTATATAAACCTTTTGGAGACCAAAAGCCTCTCTAAATGGAGAGATATGATCCAAATTGGCTCATAATGTAAAATTTTCATCTATCTTGGTACTATCTGGGTGGATAAAGTGGAGCAATTAGCATGTAAGGCCCTTTTTAGTGGTAGGTCCTACTTTAAAAAATTTGGGTTCAGAACTTTTCAGAGTCATTTGGAGGCATCAACTGATGTTTTTTGGGCCGTAGTGTCCATAAGTTGCACAAACACCTTTGATGTTGATCAACACATCAATATCTTTGCAACAATGTGAAAATAACTTTAATGAAAGACCATATGTGAAAGGTATGTGTCTTGTAAGTTGACTTAACATTTTCAATAGTACAAAGATCTCCTCGATTAGAGCTCATATGCAAAAAAATTCCTCTTGCAAGTTAACCTACTTTGTTGGGCACCATGATATGAGTGGATGCCACATTAGCTGCCCATTACTCACATATGTGGGGCTATCCATATATGGACTTTCAAAAATATTCTAGGAGGTCCAAAATCATATCACAATTAATAGTTGAGGAAGTCAAAACCCTACCCCTAGATGGCTATCCAGCTATGTTATATATTGGCCTCCCAGGAGGAGACAAGGTTCCATTCTTTGGCATTGTATCTTGTTCCATAGCCGAGCAAAAACATTTGAGAGTGATATTTTGCAAGCATAATAGGGGAGGATGGCTCTATAGTAGTGGTTGAGGCCACAATGTCAAAAGGTAACTCCATAGCAAGTTCCCATTCTTTTGTAAGTGTATTTTATAATTGAAGCAAGAAGAGAAAAACATAGGTCTCACCTCCTCACTAGGTTTTCTCCAATTTTGGGTTTCCTAACATAAATCTCATATTCATTTGTGTGGATGTTCTATATTTTGTGCTTATTCATTTATTTTATTATTTCAATTATTTCTTAAATTCAAGAAATAAACTAAAGATAACAAATCTAAGATATAAGGAAATAAATCATCATAAACTAAGATGTTCAAAATAGTATTTATTGTGTCAAACTATTCAAAAAGTAACCATGAGGGTTAGTCCAATTGGTCGAGTAACCATTGCATAAGCACCTCGCTATGAGAGGTCACGAGGTCAATTCTCCTAGACACCCTCTATGGTTAGGCTTTAATATGAGTCGGCAAGACTTATCCCTTACGGATCTACCTAGGACTCTTTATTGCATGAAGAGGTGCTTTACAACCCAAAATGGGGAGATGTGTAGGTGTAGTGTAATAAAGTTTTTCAACAGTTTTAAATGCCGAGAAAAATATATATAGAAAAAAATGAAACAAAACAAATTTAAAAGTCGTCTTCATATGTTTTAATTAATATTCAAAGGATATTATATATATTATTTAATTTAATAAAAATTAAATAAAAACATAATTAATAATATTTTAAAAGCAATTAAGATTAAAAAAAAAATAACATTAATTTAGGGTAATTAAATTTGACCATCAAAATTTAACTTACGAGTAAATTTTTTATACAAATTATGTGTGTGGTCCATTAAGATAATTAATATAAAACATGATTATATATTAATGATTTAATGAATCTAAATATGTATATACGAGAGATCCATTATACATTTTAACAATAATTATAGTAAATAATATATATGGAAAATTCCATCTCAATTTATGAGTGAAATTAAAAAATTATAAATAAATAAATCAAGAATTAAACACTATAATTTATATATGGATTAGTGCTTAAAGATTATAACCTTTTTTTAACCAAGAATATGAATTAAGTTTGAGTAGTATGATTAATAGATGAAACGGTTCTATTTGAAGCATTTTTTAGGTCAATTTTATTCAAAATCTAGTACAATTTTTTTTTAAACATATGAATTAAGTTGTTTAATTTACAAAGAAATCACAATTTTTCTAGAAATTGTATTGCTAGATTTTGGCCAAAAAATCATTTCAAATTATCCCTGATGGGAGTGACATCAAATGAGAATGGAGTATAGTGAGGGGCATTTACTCCCCTTCCCACACATTAAGTGCATTTATGAAGCATGCCATGGAAACGCCTTGGGACTGGTGACAAGAGATGGTTCCAGAATTTGTAGGCACTACAAAAGTTACTTGCAAACATATGGATCGATGTTTTTTGTGCATTGTGATGGGAGTTAGGGTGGTAGACAAAATTTCTACTTCAGATGTGTAGGGTAATTGAGGGGATTCAAAGAGGAAAGACTTAGGATCAAGGCTCATGGTCATGTGTTCTTCCCTCGAGCATATGCCTTAAAGCTCATTAGGGGAGATAATGTATGGGACAGGAAACTAGGGAGCCTTCACTTGAACCATTATATTTTTACAATTTCTAGGTAACTTTCCTCCTTTTAACTATCATTTGGCTCTCAATTGCATCTACAAAAAGTTTTTTGATGCATCTATTAAGGTAATGGTGTGGTTCTTGGCTATGACATTTGTCTCTACTGTGGATACTAAGAAGAGAGGGTTAAACCCTTCTCATATTGTGTGGTCAAAGTTCGTGGGTAACTCTTTGGGAATTTTCAATTATGTAGCTATATTTTTCACTTTGTTCCCCAAGTTGTTTTGGAATTGTTCCCTTTCACCTAGGCAGGGTTATCTCTTAACGAATTTTGGGGTGACTTGGATTGGCATATATTGGTGTCTTTTTTTCTCTTTGGAACACTTCAATTCCTTGGGGACTAGCAGTCTCTCCAAGTTGGGTGTGGGTGGTGACTGCTTTAGAGTTGGAAAAGCATTCAAGGAAGGGCATGCACCAATTTGGCCCTCTAATCTTATCCTACAGTGTTATTGTTGCTTTAGTCTTGGGCTCGCCCGCTAGGGGTGGATTAATTGGGAGAACTAGAACAAGGGGTGTTAGATGCAACTTGGGTATAGAAATAGTGCCACCTTGGAAACCATGCAATGGTAATGAGGTTGTGCATGCTGAGGTGGTGGACCAAGGGAACCCATAGAAGAGCACATCACAAAGCTGATGGATTTAGGAGAGGAGTTAGACCAATAAGTTGTCGACTCCCCAAGAAAAATAGAGTTATTGAGTTGTTGGAATAGATTATTCGAGACTGCCATGACGACTAGAATGAAATCATTGGATTTATGAATGATCTTCAACACAATTAATGGCATATGATGGATCACCTAGTTGCCTTGTGTCATGATGAGAAAATAATTATCGAGTTGTTAGACCACTTGGAAGGAAAAATGGAACATCGACGAGGGACATGTGCGCGAGGCTTTTCATGCTCATCTGCCACCAAGAAACAACCTAGATGATCCAAGTCTGGCAAACCTCGTAGATCAGGGATGAAAATTAGTTGTCTGTTTGTACTTGGTACCTTCTGGTTTTATTGATCTATCTATATGTGGTCTGCTAGTTTATGTTTGATGTTGAATATGGTTTTTTGCTATTAGCTTTTGGCCAATAAGTCCGATAAGAATGAAGCTGATTTTTTTTTGTTAAAATCCCATCACAATGTACCAATGCCATGAATTAATAGAAAAGATAGATTCACAAAAAAAATGCTATTTCAAATTCATAGCTAATCATTTCATAAAGAGGGAGACAAATCTTTTCATCTTTCTTTTCATCAAAAATTTCTAACCAAGCCTCTTAGTTATGTTTAATTAAATTAACCACATCTTCAACTCCATCATTAGTATCATAAATGGGATCCCCTTCAAAATAGAAAGTAATTATATACCACTTACATTTTCGAATGTGTAAAAAGATAGGAAGACTTCTACCACCAAATCATCATCTTTCTCATAATATGAGGAAAAATACATCTTTTTCAAAATTCTTTGTTCCATTTTTTTTTAATGGACCAGAAGGTTCATAATTGTGATAAGGGGAATAGCTCACCATGTTTTCACCTTTATTTCGATAGGAAATAATCTTCTGGTTATTGTCATCCTCGAAATTCTCATTATAATTATAATTTTCTTCCTTATGAGTTCATGAAGTATTCATGTAACATGAATTCATTTTGTTAAACATGTAACCTTAGTATTTTGCTATATCTTCCTATATGTGAATTTTCAGAATATGAAATCTTTAGAGATTCTATAGTTAATCGTTTATAAACTAAGTATAAATAAATTTAAGATAATAATTATTTTTAATCAATTTACAAGATTAAATTTCAGAGATATATATATATGTGTGTGTGTGTGTGTGTGTGTGTGTGTGTGGGGTGGAATATGTTAAAACCATCTATGCACGCATTTGTGTGGAAATGGATTTTAACGTCAGCTTCTCAGCTAAAATAAATCTAATAAGACTATGTGTGAAACCAGAAACTCAATTATGAAAGTGTCCTCTTCAAATGTCGATCTTGCTTTGAGACAGGCCATCTAGCCAAAAATTGCTCAAAAGTCTCCGAGAAAAATTTTGCTAGAAAAAACCACCACAGATCTGCATGGTGGGAAGGAGCACAAAAAAAACACTACATTGTCATTTAATAACTATGAATAATAATTTAATAAATTTAATGTATTATAAATAATTCTTTTATTAACTTAAAAAAAACACGAAAATTAAAAAAGGCATAACTCATCGCTATCAAATAAATACATCTTATCTGATTTAATAACTATATATAACCATTTATATATAGTCGGGCCAAAAGTTGAAGTCTATTAAAATAACTTTGGCCATTCTGAAAATCTCCTTTTCACCCTCCAGGACTCTGTCGTCCTTCCATTCACCAAGAATATCACATGGAGTTAACAAAAGTCAAATTAGACAATTAAACTTGAGTGTATCTTTATTAACAAATTCAAATTATTTAATTAGATTAAATTATATTTTTATTTTAGAATTAAAAATAAATTAATTGAAATATTAGAATAATCTCATTTTACTAAATAATTAAAATTTAATTATCAATTAATAAATAATTAGCTGAAAATCATCCAACTGAAAATAAACTAATAATAAACCACATCACACTTATTAACGCACAGCTAACTCAAGTATGACACCTATTAACTCACAACTAACTCAAGTATCATCTAGAGGACTAAATTAAAAATTGAGTCAAAACACAAGCCCAGAGTGTATAAAAGGGTATCAATTCACATAGAATATCAGTTCAGGAGGGTACCAATGCAAGTTTGCATGCACTCATCTCTGTGCTTTTTTTAATTATACTCACCATTCCCTGTAGCTCATCATTATGCCTCCTACTTCAGACATGATTTCCTTGCTACCGGATGACCTACTCTGCCCTATCCTTTCCAGAATTCCAGTAAAAGAGGCAATCCGATGCTCCATCCTCTCCAAGAGATGGAGATTTCTTTACACCCAAATCTTCCAAATGACTCTATCCCCCTATCTTCTGTTGGGCCCTGTCACTCCTGATCCACTCTCCATCGCAAAAGTGGAGAATATAATCTCCAATATTCTACTTTTGCATTCATCGGATCTGGAGGCATTTCATTTATCCAACGACATTAGCGAATGGGACAATGGCATTGATCGCCAGTGGCGATTTAACAGCCCAAGCGTATCAAAATGGGTGCAGTACGCAGCACGGAAGAATGTCCAACGCCTCACTTTGCGTGATTCCCCTGTAAGTGAAATCCCGCCTCCTGCCCTCTTCTCCTGCAATTTTCTTACGGAGCTCACACTTTTTCACTACAATCTCTCCCATCTCCTCACCGATTTCTCTGGATTCAGCCATCTCATTACTTGCAACTTGCATAATATTGAAATCACAGATGACTCCTTAGCCTGTTTTATTTCCCTTTGCCCACTGTTGCAAAATCTGAAGTTAAGGAGATGTAAAGGGCTGTGGAAACCTGTCATCTCTGCTCCCAACCTGATACATTTAGATGTGGATAACGTGATACATTTAGATGTGGATTATTGGACGGAGATTTTAACTGTCAATTGCCCCAAACTTATAACTATGGAAGCGTTCAATATAGAAGATCTAAGAGTGAACGGGGTGTTGCTTCATGAGTTTTCCTATGCGGTATCTCATCTTAAAATGCAGCAGCCTGGCACTAATTTGATCAAATTGTCAATGGAATTGTGTCAAAGGCAGTCAAACGATTTCTCGGCAGAGAGATTTCTTGGGATAGTGGGGAGTTTCAAAACTTTGAAGGAACTTGAGATTGGCGTTGGGTCAGTTGAAGGGGAGCTTGAGATTGGCGTTCCTTTCTACAAGCTACTCCAGAGGCTTCCCAATCTCGAAGGTTTGGAGATTCGCGGCACGTCTATTCGGGTAAGGAACTCATTTTTATGCTAATTTCTCCAAATTCTTATTCTCATTATACATGAGCAATGCATATGCCAATGGTTAAAGCCTTGCTTCCCATGGTATGATGACAATATGTAGTCCAATGCTGTGCTCGTTATTTATGTGTTGTGTATTAATGTGCATCGTGGGTGTGCATCAGCAAGGGCTAGATAATTCCTCTTTGTATTTGTTTGTTGGAAAAATCTCATCTAGGGCAAAGTTGACTAATATCCTTTTCTAATTTAATGCAGGAGCTAGTCAGAGATCAGGCACCAGCACATTTAAGCTCTCTGCTGGTTAATCTTCAAATTTTAGGGGTAGATTTAGTTGAATTAGATGAAAACGAAATCGCCGTTTTAGGTTGCTTGCTTCAGAGCACTCCTGCTCTTAAAATTATGGACTTCAGCTTACCAGAGGAATATTGGGAGACACAGTATACAAAGTTTTTGGAAAGGATACTGGAATTTAGGAGAGCTTCCACGCAGGCAAGGATATGCAAAGACTGGTTGTATAGGAGCGCCCCCGCTCAAAGATACTCGCTTCTATAACCGCTGATTAAACATTGATATAGGAAGATAGATATATTTTACAGTGTTCAAATGTATTTCAGAGGAATTTTGTCTCGAGGTTTATTGTTTGAACAATTGATGGTATTCACGGTTAAACACCGTGGGAATTAATTCTAAAACAAATTTGTTGTCGTTCTTCCTCCTAAGGTATTAGATGAGAGATCTGGGGTTCCAGCTTGTGTTAGACTGAGGTGCCAGCTTGTGTTAGACTGAGGGCAAAGTTGAGGAGATCATATTTCTAAAAACGCAACATCCTTTTTTTTAATATTAATAAAAAAATCGCTTGAACCTTTTATAAATCTCAATATTTACAAAGATTAGTCAAGCCAAATTTTACACAGATGAGATGAACCAAATTCAGCCAAGCCAAATTCTAGATATGAAGAACAGTGAGGTGAAATAACTTCACAGTATAAACCAAATTCTATAATTTTATAAGTTCAGTGGATCTCCTTAGTGGACCTATTTTACAAGTCACAGCAACCATGCAAGACATTAAATCTTCCTCAATAAGCACGCAAGACATGAAATCTTTCTTTACAAGCAGAATCGATTGCTTTCTTGTCTGCCTTGCCAAAAAAAATTGCACTGTAACCTGCCTTTTTAATGAGACAAGCATTAAAAAGAGAACGTCCCTTTCTTTTATATCATTAAGATAATCATCTATAATGTTTTATAAATCTCAATCTTCACAAGGTATAATTCAAAACCTGCACATGAAGATGCTCTAAAATGAGTAGCGTTCCTTTTTAATATCTTCAAGGTAATCATCCATAATTTTTTGTGTGTCAATCTTTACACAGTAATTCTACTCAAACTTTGCAAATGGAAATGAGCCAAAATCTACATATAGAGCACAGTGAGTTGAAAAATATTGAACCCAATAGAGCTCCACTGTTGATTCTGTGAGCCCTGGAATTTGGACATATAATGGTCAACAGACTCACTGTTGATTCCGTGAGCCATGGAATTTAGACTTATAATGGTCAAGACATTTTGACCCTAGCGTGACCTTTTAATTTATTACCATGAATGTGAAAAATTTGTTTCTTGTACAAATTATGAAAACAGAACGCTACAGAAGGCTGATTTTGTGATTAACCCCAAAAAATCTCTTAGAAGATTAGTCCTATTTTGATAGCAAAACCACAGAAAACAGTGACACAGGCTGTCAATTTGTAAGCATGTATAGAAGCCAGCTTTTTGCCTTTGTTAAAAGGCTGTAGGTGTTTCCCAAGTCAAAACCTTGGCTTTAGCTATTTCCCAAATCAAAACCCTGTCTTTAGCTGTTTCCCAAGTCATAACCCTACCCTTGTGGCCAAGCTATTTGATCATTTTTTTTGCTCTCCAATGTTCAAATCCAAATAGCCCGCATCGTGCATGAGCATATCCAAAGGCCATGTTGAATTAAGGGCAGCATAGATTTTGAGCAATATCCAGGGCTTCGAATTTTAACCCTCCTGCTGCTTTCATAGGGGAGAGAACAAGGAAATCTAACCCTGCCTCCTTAAATGAGAACAAAAATGCCTGAACTAAAGTTCAACAAAATAAGCACTCTATTTAAAGTGGGAAACCAAAAGAGAGAATGTTTCATAACTTCTTTTCCAGTGATGTCCAAATCATGTATAGAATTATGCTGTTATTCACTAAAAGTTCAACATAATAAGCACTCCATTTAAAGTGGGAAACCAAAAGATAGAATGTTTCATAACTTGTTTTCCAGTAATGTCCAGATCATGTATAGAATTATGCTGTTATTCATTGGATAGAGTCCTTGACCATCAATAATAACTGAAATTTTACTGTCATGAAATGCCTTTAAATACAGACATAGAAAACAAACATCCAAAAGAATGAATTTTCCAAAACTGAAGGGTAAAATAATTGGAATTGAATTTTCTAGAAGGTGCAATTTCATTTTGCAAAGCCATCTTTAAGGACTACAATTTGACACTATACATTGTCTTTGTGCAGAACAGCTAAAATGGATTTGAAGATCCACCATTTCAAAGTGGAACAAGATTATTGAATCCATTACATTAACAAAGTTTGAGAATAGTTCAGCTCGGAGACAGTCATGCTACCTATCAAATTCAACAATAGTGCAACTACTAGTAGAAAATGAAGAGTGGTATTCTTCTATCCATTTTTTCACTTGAACAGAACAAAATGGCTTCCGAAACATCTTTAACACAACTTTGGAGGCCCTTTAACAAAGGATGACCGGACAAAGAGCACTGTACATGCTTGGATACAAGAGCATTGGCGTTCTTCAATAAAATGCAAATGCAGGGAATAAAACCAAACTCTATCACCATGATTAGTATTCTTCCTGTCTGTGCTCATTTATTGGCTCTAGAAGAAGGTAAGCAGATCCACAGTTACGCAATAAGAAGTGGACTTGAATCTGATGTTGTTGTGGGCACTGGGCTTGTGGATATGTATACCAAAAGTGGGAATGTTAACATTGCCCACAAATGGTTTGAAAGAATGCCTAACCGAGATGTTGTGTTATGGAATGCAATCATTGCTGGTTATTCACAAAATGGCCACCCCGTGAAGCACTGGCATTCTTTAACGAAATGCAAGTCCAGGGAATAAAACCTGACTCATTTGCCCTCGTTAGTGTTCTTCCCGCGTGTGCCCATTTGTTGGCTTTGGAGCAAGGCAAGCAGATCCATGGCGTTGCAATTAAACCTGGATTCGAATCTGATGTGGTTGTAGGCACTGGTCTTGTAAACTTGTATGCCAAATGTGGGATTATTGACATTGCTCACAAACTGTTTGAAAGACTATCTGGACGAGATGTTGCATCATGGACTGCAATCATTGGGGGTTACTCCCAGAATAGCCATCACCATGAAGCCTTGACATTCTTTATTGAAATGCAAGACCATGGCATAAAACCTGACTCAATCACCTTGGCTGGTATTCTTCCTGCATGTAGTAATCTAATGGCTCTGGAGCAAGGTAAGCAGATACACGGTTATGCAATAAGAAATGGATTTGGATCTGATGTTGCTGTCAGCAATGCTCTTGCATACCTGTATGCCAAATGTGGGCACGTAGGCATTGCTCAGCAAGTGTTTGAGAATGTGTCAAGTCGAGACGTAGTCTCATGGAATGCAATGATTTTGGCACTTGGAATTCATGGACAAGGTGCTGATGCTCTTGCTCTTTTTTCCCTGATGCAACAGACAGGCATAAAGCCGCGGATCATATCACCTTCACTGCTATTTTGACTGCCTGCTCTCATGCAGCGTTAGTCGACCAGGGCCAGCAATACTTTGAGTCCATGAAATCAGATTATGACCTTACCCCTAAGCTGGAGCAGTATGCATGTTTGGTTGACCTTCTTGGGCGTGCTGGGCATCTACATGAAGCGCATGACATTATCAATAAGATGCCACTTGAGGGCAGAGACAAGTGGGAAGGAAGGGTCGCAAGGGGATTCTAAATATGTGTACACTGGAATACCCCTGGCAACGTTAATAAGCTCTTCTTTAATGGATTCAGGGAGATGACATGCATCTGAAACACTTGAAATGACTCCTGACACAGCTTTTACAAGTATTTGTTCTAGTTGTCTGAGATCTATTGCCTGGCAGAGAGCTGATAAGTAAGATGCCAGCATTAATTTTAAGATATCCAGAGCTTCTTCAGTCTTCCTAGCAGATATGAGGGCCAAAGAATTGATGTCCTGGTTGTGCTGCTCGGCACTGTGAACGTGGGTAGTGACTGGGTTAGCCAGGAATTGAAGCTCGGAACTGTAAGCAGCCATGGCTATGTCGACTCCCTTGAAGCCATAGTCCAAGCTCAGGTCAGGACCCAGGGCAAGGTTGCCCGGGAGCCCATTGCTGTAGAATTCAATCATTAGCTCTGTGAACTGTGCAAAGATGAGCTTACCCAGTCCAGCCAGAGCTACACGAACATAATCCATATAGAATCCCACTGCACTGCCCTGGAAATTGGCGCCATGGAGGGCCTTGCCGTTGACATGGTCCATGATGGGATTGTCGTTGGCAGAGTTGATCTCTGTCTCAATTGTGACCGTGGCTTCTCTTATGGTCTGCACCAGAGGGGCCAGCCACTGGGGACTCGAACGTAGAGCATAGCGGTCCTGTTTGGGCTTTTTCAGAGAATTGATGATGTAATACTCTCTCGAAAGCTCCTGGAAGGGGCTGTTTCTGAGAAGCCATTCAAGAAGTGCCGCGGACTGTATGTGCCCTGGATGCGGCTTCAACTGGTGGATCAGCGGATGCGCGAATACTTCACGCCAGAAGCGAGCACGGTGTTGTGAGGATTTAGGTTTTTTTTGGCCTAGTCTACCAGCGGCGATCCGATCCGATCCCATCCCGATTTTTTGTCAGGGAATGGCAGGTTCCTGTCAGAAGTGCGAGGGGAGGGTGGCGGAGGAGGAGGTGGCGAAGCTAGGGAAGGTGGCGGAGGGCGGAGACATTCCGGTGGCCGGAGCCGGACGATTTTTCGGTTAATGACGGAAAACGGGCTATTCTACCGCCTAGTAGACTACTCCATTATAATTTTCTTCCTTATGAATTTATGAAGTATTCATCTAACATGAATTTATTTTGTTAAACATGTAACCTTAGTATTTTTGCTATATCTTTTTATATGTGAATTTTCAGAATATGAAATTTTTAGAGATTTTATAGTTAATTGTTTATAAACTAGTATTTAATATAAGTTTAAGTAATTAATATTTTTAATCAATTTACAATAATATAAATTCATATATCATATATATATATATATATGTGTGTGGTGGAATATGTTAAAACTACCTATGCACGCATTTGTGTGGAAATGGATTTTAACGTCAGCTTCTCAGCTAAAATAAATCTAACAAGACTATGTGTGAAACCAGAAACTCGATTATGAAAGTGTCCTCTTCAAATGTCGATCTTGCTTTGAGACAGACCATCTAGCGAAAAATTGCTCAAAAGTCTCGAAAAATTTTGCTAGAAAAAACCACCATAGATCTGCATAATGGGAAGGAAAGGAGCACAAAAAAAACACTGCATTGTTATTTAATAACTATGAATAATAAATTAAATTTAATGTATTATAAATAATTCTTTTATTAACTTTGAAAAAAACACAAAAATTAAAAAAAGGCATAACTCATTACTATCAAATAAATACATCTTATCTGATTTAATAACTATATATAACCATTTATATATAGTCAAGCGAAAAGTTGAAGTTCATTAAAATAACTTTGGCCATTCTGAAAATGTCTTTTTCACCCTCCAGGACTCTGTCGTCCTTCCATTCACCAAGAATATCACATGGAGTTAACAAAAGTCAAATTAGACAGTTAAACTTGAGTATATCTTTATTAACAAATTCAAATTATTTAATTAAATTAAATTATATTTTTATTTTAGAATTAAAAATAAATTAATTGAAATATTAGAATAATCTCATTTTACTAAATAATTAAAATTTAATTATCAATTAATAAATAACTCGCTGAAAATCATCCAACTGAAAATAAACTAATAATAAACCACATCACACTTATTAACGCACAGCTAACTCAAGTATGACACCTATTAACTCACAACTAACTCAAGTATCATCTAGAGGACTAAATTAAAAATTGCGTCAAAACACAAGCCCTATTCCTGGGGGCAGAGTGTATAAAAGGGTATCAATTCACATAGAATATCAGTTCAGGAGGGTACCAATGCAAGTTTGCATGCGCTCATCTCTGTGCTTTTTTTAATTATACTCACCATTCCCTGTAGCGCATCATTATGCCTCCTACTTCAGACATGATTTCCTTGCTACCGGATGATCTGCTCTGCCCTATCCTTTCCAGAATTCCAGTAAAAGAGGCAATCCGATGCTCCATCCTCTCCAAGAGATGGAGATTTCTTTACACCCAAATCTTCCAAATCACTCTATCCCCCTATCTTCTGTTGGGCCCTGTCACTCCTGATCCACTCTCCATCGCAAAAGTGGAAAATATAATCTCCAATATTTTGCTTTTGCATTCATTGGATCTGGAGGCATTTCATTTATCCAACGACATTAGCGAATGGGACAATGGCATTGATCGCCAGTGGCGATTTAACCGTCCAAGCATATCAAAATGGGTGCAGTACGCAGCACGGAAGAATGTCCAACGCCTCACTTTGCGTGATTCCCCTGTAAGTGAAATCCCGCCTCCTGCCCTCTTCTCTTGCAATTTTCTTACGGAGCTCACACTTTTTCACTACAATCTCTCCCATCTCCCCACCGATTTCTCTGGATTCAGCCATCTCATTACTTGCACCTTGCATAATATTGAAATCACAGATGACTCCTTAGCCTGTTTTATTTCCCTTTGCCCACTGTTGCAAAATCTGAAGTTAAGGAGATGTAAAGGGCTCTGGAAACCTGTCATCTCTGCTCCCAGCGTGATACATTTAGATGTGGATTATGGGATGGAGATTTTAACTGTCAATTGCCCCAAACTTATAACTATGGAAGCGTTCATGATAAAAGATCTAAGAGTGAACGGGGTGTTGCTTCATGAGTTTTCCTATGCGGTATCTCATCTTAAAATGCAGCAGCCTGGCACTAATTTGATCAAATTGTCAATGGAATTGTGTCAAACGGAGCCAAACGATTTCTCGACAGAGAGATTTCTTGGGATAGTGGGGAGTTTCAAAACCTTGAAGGAACTTGAGATTTGCATTTGGTCATCGCTTAAGCTTGAACGGGGAAAAGAGATGTTGGTTCCTTTCTACAAGCTACTCTAGAGGCTTCCCAATCTCGAAGGTTTGGAGATTCGCGGCACGTGTATTCGGGTAAGGAACTCATTTTTATGCTAATTTCTCCAAATTCTTATTCTCATTATATATGAGCAATGCATATGCCAATGGTTAAAGCCTTGCTTCCCATGGTATGATGACAATATGGAGTCCAATGCTGTGCTCATTATTTACGTGTTGTGTATTAATGTGCATCGCGGGTGTGCATCAGCAAGGGCTAGATAATTCCTCTTTGTATTTGTTTGTTGGAAAAATCTCATCTAGGGCAAAGTTGACTAATATCCTTTTCTAATTTAATGCAGGAGCTAGTCAGAGATCAGGCACCAGCACATTTAAGCTCTCTGCTGGTTAATCTTCAAATTTTAGGGGTAGATTTAGTTGAATTAGATGAAAACGAAATCGCCGTTTTAGGTTGCTTGCTTCAGAGCACTCCTGCTCTTAAAATTATGGACTTCAGCTTACCAGAGGAATATTGGGAGACACAGTATACAAAGTTTTTGGAAAGGATACTGGAATTTAGGAGAGCTTCCACGCAGGCAAGGATATGCAAAGACTGGTTGTATAGGAGCGCCCCCGCTCAAAGATACTCGCTTCTATAACCGCTGATTAAACATTGATATAGGAAGATAGATATATTTTACAGTGTTCAAATGTATTTCAGAGGAATTTTGTCTCGAGGTTTATTGTTTGAACAATTGATGGTATTCACGGCTAAACACCGTGGGAATTAATTCTAAAACAAATTTGTTGTCGTTCTTCCTCCTAAGGTATTAGATGAGAGATCTGGGGTTCCAGCTTGTGTTAGACTAAGGTGCCAGCTTGTGTTAGACTGAGGGCAAAGTTGAGGAGATCATATTTCTAAGTTGCATTGCATTCAGGTCAATAGACTTACTCAATAGACTTAATGCTCTACCGAGGTTGCATTCAGGTCAATAAATTTACTCAAAGGCTCCCGGGAATATGGGAATACAGAATACTAGCATAGATCCCGATTTATTTTGGATCTAATAACTCTTATTAGAGTTAAAATACATAATTATGGGTCCAAGGCTTGGAGTTAATATGAATTTTTGCTATTTTATTTATAAGATTTAATAGGTCTTACTAGGGTTAAAAATGATACACAAACATAAATCTAAGGTTTAGAGTTGACATGGATGTATGCTACTTTTTTCATGTGGAAAATATCTTTATATTCCATATAAGAAATATATATGTTGGCATTTTCAAGAGACTATTCATTTTCAACAACAAGGTCCAAAGATATTTCATCAAAGTTCATCATGTGGCCTGCACAAAATATCTTTATATTACATGTGATATGTTTCAGTTTTAAGGGACTATTCATTTTCAACAACAAGGCTCAAAGCCATTACATCAATGCTTACTACGCTGCTTGCAGAAATTGAACTCGTGGGTGGTGAGGATCCCAATCATTCCACCCAACCACCCAAGATAAACCCAATTGACATAGATGTATGCTACTTTATCTATAGGAGTGAGATAAATTAGATATTTGTTTTTTATGTCATGATAACGATAAAATAGAAAAGAATAACTCTTTCTTTTTAAGTATGGGGGTTTACGCAGTGCATTATATTAGATATCATTTTGGGATTCAACTGCGTTAAGTAGGTCATTCACGTATGACCATTTCCATGAGAGGTAGTCGTAACTGACTAATTTCTCATGATTTTTGAATAGTTCACTTAGCACTCATTGCATCGGGTGATGCTCACAGGGGTGAAGAAGTGGGATTGAAACTAGTGAAATGTGGAGAACGAATCACATAGCATCAATCATCCCTTCCGGGGCTTGCACCCGATAACCAGGACTTCCCAGGAGGTCACCCATCCCAGAACTCCTCTGGCTCAAGCGCGCTTAACTGTGGAGTTTTTCCCACAATCAAGCCCACTTAGCTTGCTACCCCATTTGCAAAACCTTAGCAAGTATTGTGCCTCATGAACCATTCAAGTAGAGATCCCTTGACTCTTTTTGAATTTAAGTATGGGGGATTACGTAGTGCATTATATTAGATATCATTTTGGGATTCAACTGCGTTAAGTAGGTCATTCAAACGTATGACCATTTCCGTGAGAGGTAGTCGTAACTGACTAATTTCTCATGATTTTTGAATAGTTCACTTAGCACTCATTGCATCGGGTGATGTTCACAGGGGTGAAGAAGTGGGATTGAAACTAGTGAAATGTGGAGAACGAATCACATAGCATCAATCATCACTTCCGGGGCTTGCACCCGGTAACCAGGACTTCCCAGGAGTTCACCCATCCTAGAATTCCTCTGGCTCAAGCGCGCTTAACTGTGGAGTTTTTCCACAATCAAGCCCACTTAGCTTGCTACCCCATTTGCAAAACCTTAGCAAGTATTGTGCCTCATGAACCATTCAAGTAGAGATCCCTTGACTCTTTTTTTCTTTTGATTAATTACTATTACCCACACACACTTCACATAAGATCTTTCCACCCCATCTTGTAGATATATTGGTGTGACATTTAGGGTGCTTGGTTCTCCCTTAGTGCCTTCTTGTTCCTTGAAACTCTTGGTCATATCTTGAATGTGCATTAACTTATCTAATTATATAACCATATTTTTATCCCAAAGATATCCCTTAGGCCAACTTCAAGTTGAGAGTAATCGTTCTTTACGGTTCATTTTTAGTATGTAAAATATGCTCCCTTTAGCCTAGTGTAGGGGGTCACTATTATCTTTTGGTGTTGTGTCCACTATGGAATTGGAGGTAAATATTGCTTTCTCTTTAGGGACCATATAAGTCATTTCCTACCCGTTATGACTTGAAAGTGTATGGTTATGGCTCTTTTTTCTACTTTAAGAAGGTTGAAAGGGTTAGCATGCAATACAAAGGAGATGTGAACCTTGTAGGATGTTGATACAATTAGAAGTTATGAGTAGTGACTTTGAGAACACTTTCTGGTTTGATTTTAACTAACGCAAGCTTGCATTCCTCACTCATAGTTACATCAAGATAGTGGAAGGCCAACACTTAGTTTGGTGGTAGATGGAATGAGCATTAGAAAGCACCATTGGTAAGGTGTTGTGACATTTGGTGCCTTCATGGACCTTATGGAAGATATGAGTCTCACATGATGCACGTATCCCAAGATAAAACCAAAATGTGCATAGAGGAGGGGCCCTTACCTTGGAGAGCTTCCTTGTGGACTTGCATCTTCTTTCTATACTTGCTACCTATTTAATGGGTCTTCCATAAAAAAATGCTAGCATTAAAGGGTGTCTTACAGGACCTAAAGGCTCGTTTATATAGCAAGAAACACATTCTAGAGGTGTGCTCAACCTTGGGAGCCTGCTAGTGGCTTCATGATGCCCTCTAGCACCACAAAGTAGAGCATAGGAGAAAAGGAAGGAGTGCTAACTTCAAGGAGCTTTCTTGTGGACCAAGGTCACCAAATGACACTTGCATCATGAATGATTGCACACTTAATGAGGATCACTAACTTAGAAGGGCTACCATGTGGACATTATCGCCATTCAAATATTAAATTTTACATATTTTGGAGGGATATTTCATCTTTTCAAAGGTCTTTTTGGGGTTGAGGACACATAATTTGAGGCATTTTCTATATATTTAGAGAAAAGGGTTGTGAAAGAAGAAATTCGGTGTGGCCTTGGGCATTCTCAAACAATAAAATAAATCTAAATGGGTGTTAGCTCTCCTCTTCAAAGGAATTTCTTAATAACATTTTAATGGGGGCATCTAATGGCTTCTAAAGTAAAATTCTAATGTAAATAAGTGTGATTATGAACATAGGAGTTTCAGTGGAACAAAAATACCTAGTAAATGCTAAGAACATTGTTTTTTTTGCAAGTAAAGAAAAAAGGGTTAACAAAATATTTATGCTTGCCTCTTTTATTTTATTTTTGTAGGTAAAATGGATATGTTAGTCTATGTAGATCTTTTGGTGTAATTCTCTTTCTTGAAGTTGGTGCAAAGGTGTAATTCTCTTTCTTCCAGTTGCTTTTACTCTCTTGTGGGCTATTTTGGCATAGAGTAAGTGGCTTTGCTGTGATTTATTAGATATTAGTTTGATTTGTTAATGAAGAAATTGTTGGATGCTCATTCATTTTCAAGGTTGTGTTATTGTTTTCTTTGTATTGATTGTTGCATGGTACACTTTGATAATTTATTGGAGTTTAGGAACATTTGTTCAATATTTTTATATTGTAAAAACCCTAAAAACTCCATGCCCAAATAATTTGATCTTGAGATCCGCATTTAAGAATGGATTAGTGGTTTTATTCAAAGATTTCTTCTCATATATATAATATATAAATATATATATATATAATTGGATGTGAAATTATATGTTTAGGAACATTTGTTCAATATTATTGCATTGTAAAAACCCTAAAAACTCCATGCCCAAAATAATTTGATCTTGAGATCTGCATTTAAGAATGGATTAGTGGTTTTATTCAAAGATTTTTTCTCCTTATATATATATATATATTAATTAATTGTATGTGAAATTGTATGTTTAAGAACATTTGTTCAATATTTTTATATTGTAAAAACCCTAAAATCTGCATGCCCAAATAATTTGATCTTGAGATCTACATTAAAGAATGGATTCGTGGTTTTATTCAAACATTTTTTCTCCTTGTGTTACACATAATTTAACATAATTTAATCTGCCTAATATGTAGTTACTAGTAAATTCTTTGGGGTCTATGGCTTATCCTCTTCTCCATAAACCTCACTTTTCACAGATTTCACATTACTCCAATCACCATTTACCTTGCCCCGGGATAATGTAAAATAATATAATTGTTCTTTTAAAATGTTTTTTTTTTTTTTAATTATTTTTTTAATTAATATAATACTTACAATGAAATTAATAAAAGACTGTTTTTTTTTTTAACTTTTATTAAATTTATTAAACTAGTTTTATATAAATTGTATAAATTTGAGTTTAAATTCTCTTCAATTGATCTTTCGATTATAATATTAGAATATATAAAATCATATTTAAATATCAAAATTATTTTTCAATTATTTATAGAATCCAGAAGTATTGTGTTTTGACTGAATAATATATTTTAGCATGAAAATTTGCAGTCATTAATTTGATGTTGTTGTTAGCTTCATAGTTTATAACTTCATATAAATTATTTATGGTATAGCAAACCCAATATATAGTTTACCAAAAGCTTACAGTAACATGAATAATCTATACTATTTTTATGTTGTCTATATTAAATATTTTAATAAATGGAATAGATTTATCTTTTGAATTTTATTATTTTTTTCATATTTAGATTGTTAATTATAAAATAATATTGATAATTAATAAAATTTTTAGTAACTAAACTCTAATTACATTTTTTAATTTAATGAGGAAGGTGTTGTTATGTAAGATAATGTTAGTATAGATTATATTAAAAAAATATTCCTATTAAAAAATAGAAAAAACAATGTCTACAAAGTTTTGGATAGACATTGATTGGGTGCTCTGTTAAAACACTCTTTGATGTATAGTCACCGGTTCAATGTTAAGTTATCAATTCAATTTCGTTCAATTACCCAGGGTGATGTATTGGACATGATGAAGATGTAGTCCTCCCAAATATATATAATCTACATGTTGCATTAAAAAATTGAAATAACGATGTTCACATTTTTAAGTGTGATATTTTAGAATCACAATTTTATATTTAAGATTACAAGCGATTCTTTTATTAAGTTGTTTCTTTTTTATGTCAAAGATGTTTTACAATTCAGTGTGGGGAAATATTGTCAAGATAAATTAAGTTAAGGTTACATAACATTAAAAAATTAATAAAGAAATACTTACATGAAAAAGAGGGATAAATTAAGTTACAGTTACATGACATTAAAAAACATTAATAAAAAAATACTTACATTAAAAAGAGGAAAAGCAGCTTAATTGGTTAGAGAACCCAAAGGTTTACTAGTATATAATGCTCAAATCACCCAATTGTGACCTAGCTTATGAAGAGGAGGACGGGCCATACTAGTAGTTAGTAGTTTGTAGGTAAAATGGATATGTTAGTCCATCTAAATCTGTTGGTGTAATTCTCTTTCTTGTAGTTGTTTTTACTCTATTGTGGGCTATTTTGGCATAGAGGAAGTGGGTTGGCTTTGATATATTAGATATCAATTTCATTTGTTAATGAAGAAATTGTTGGATGTTTATTCATTTTGAAGGTTGTGCTATTATTTTCTTTGTAGTGATTGTTTCATGGTACATTTTGATGACGATTACTCGATGTGAAATTGTATGTTTATAAAGATCTGTTCATGCTTTTATATTATAAAAACCATAAAAACTCCATGCCCATATAATATGATCTTGAGATCTGCATTTAAGAATAGA
>APFE031353885.1:13954-61496 GCA_000404065.3 Pinus taeda | reverse complement strand
TTTCCTGGATGAAGATCACACTCAGAGCCATTTGTTTCATTTTGTTACTAATCAGTCTCTGTTTTCTTTTACTACCTAGACCTCTAATTAAAGATTGGTAAAGGAGTAGCTAGTTAGTTCTTTCATCTTACCTGAGTCTACCATTAGCTTTCCACATTCCATCAAAAGTTTGTTCTGCTTTTTCCTGCCTCTTTTTTTTCCTGGGTTTCTGGGTGCTAATCCTGGAGGTAAAGAGTCTATCCCTTCTTTAGTTCCTTGAATCAAGAAATCCTCTAGATCAAGATTCTCTTTCTCAAGAATCACCTGAAGTTCTTGGTCCTCCATTTCCATCTCACTTTTGGTCATCTCAAGATCCATTTCTGTTTCTACATCACCCACCAACGTCTCTGTCTGCAGATTTGTTTCTTGTGTTTGTTCCTTGTCCTCTTCTTTCCCTTCCTCCATTAAACCTTCTCCCTTCGTCTGGTCTGTTATAGTTATCTCTTCTTCCTCTTCCAGGACTTGGAACCTGTTTTGACTGGCTTGTTGTCCTTCAGATTTTTGTGTCTTTGATCCCCTTTTTCTTCCTTTTCCTTTGTTTGCCACTTTGTGAAAGCTTTTAGAGTCTTTCATTGCGTTATTTTTACTCTTATTCTCTATTTTAGTGAGAAGGCAATCCCTGAATAGGTGCCCATGCTCAGGGCATTTGCAACATCTTAATGGAATATGTTCGTAATCTATAGTTTGAACCCGTTCTTCATCAAACACTTCCAATATTACCTCATATGGAAGAGCTCTAGAGAGATCCATCTCCACACATATTCTAGAAAAGGAAGTGTACTTTCCCCTCCTAGTGGCTTTAGAAGCTTTAACAAACTGTCCTAACTTATTTCCTATGGTTGTTAAGGACATTGTTTGCCAATAATCAAGCGGAAGAGAATAGAGCCTTACCCAAACTAGGACCGAAGTAAATGTCTCACGTTCCGGGACAAAATTCATGATCCAGGGTCTCATATAGAGACCTGCTGCAACATAGAAGTAAGGCACACCTTCAAAAACTCTATCCTTATCTTCGATGTTTACAAAAACCACAGTAAAGAAACCCTTTAATCCTAGGTGTAGGTCGATGCTTCCTTTCGGTTTCCAATGATATCTTATCCACATTTGTAAGGCTTTTTTAATGGGCCATAAATCCATGAATTTGCAAATGATTGCATAGGTTTGCATATGGTCCCTGTGCGCCTACAGAGTAGGCTCATTTAAAACAACTATGGGAGTCACAGTAGCTTTGGCTTACATGGGCCCATGTGTGCTTTATTTATTGTTCCCTGTTCCTTGTCTTCTTCCTCATTTTCTTAAATAATAATATTCTCCTTTGACTTCTCTCCATCATGTTCCTCTTCACTGTTCCTATTCCTTCCCTTTGAAGGTCCTCTATCATATTCCATAGGTTTCTTCCCCCTGCTGGTCAGAGCCTGTTTGAAGGAGGGAGTTGAGCTCCCTCCTTTGTGCCCCTCCATGGAGAGACACCCCTGTAACAACTCGGTAACCCTAGGTTTTTCCTCCTTCGTCGCTCCCGCGCTCAACGCTCCCTGGCGTTAAAAATCTTCTCTAGATCAAATGAGTCTTGAACATTGGTGCAACACCCATGTTCTAGTGCCTTTAAATAACATAGTGATATGCCATTTAATGAGTAAAATAATGATAAAAGAGTAATAGAAATTGGAGCTACACATGGCTTGACATAGTTGTAAACATTGTTAAACCTTATTGGTACCTTTTCAATAGTTTTTAATATGAATTTGTGATTATTATAGTGAATATGACTTTTATAGTTAATATCTATTCTCCAAATACTTAAAGAAGTAATAGAAATTGGAGCTACACATGGTTTGACATAGTTGTAAACATTGTTAAACCTTATTGGTACCTTTTCAATAGTTTTTAATATGAATTTGTCTTTATTATAGTGAATATGACTTTTATAGTTAATATCTATTATCCAAATACTTAAAGATGTTATTAATGAATTTTACGAATGAAATATGAAAACATATATAATACTATTTAAAATATATTTATAAATTGATATGATATAAATGAACCTATTAAATTTATTGTGTTACTTATATTTTTAAAAAATAAAGTAAAAGGGACCAAATGTATAGAGCTAGTTTAATTCCAAATAAGACTTCCATAAATATTATGCATTGTTTAGGAACCATTACCAAGAATAATTTTAAATGTTAGTAGTTGTATCATGGTATTGAAAGTGCAACAGAAATAAATATCAATCATAGAAAACATTTTTAAACATCCTAAGAAATTGAATATTTCTAGTTTTTCATTTCTCAAATGAATTCCACCAAGAATGCAAACTTTCCTTGACGAAGTAGTTGTTTTTATTGTCAAAGTAAATCTAGCTTCCAAAATACCCCTACTACAACGAAATTTTCATATTGCAACATTTTATGTATGCAACAAATTCTCTTCTTTTCACAAACTTTTGCAAATCTCTTTGAAAATTCACTCATCCTCACATATGCGTAGCATCAACAAACACTTCAATCATTTACTTTTTTATTTATATATTAATGGATTTTTTTACCATAGGTATCATTCCATTGTGTTAACCTATGGTATCGTGGGATGAATGGGTCACTCAACTCAATGTGCCTATGGGTTCTTAGTAGTTCTTTGACTCCTCCAAGTCTTACACACAACTCTTGGCCTTCAAAATGTAATTCATATTCTTAAAGGTACAAAATTGTTATCAACATTCCATACAATGTTATTTATTTACATATGTCACATATGTCCATGTCCATAACCACAAGCCCATCATAGTAGGAGTACTCTATATCATAATATTTTTCCCTTTTCATTCCCAGTTCAATGATGATTAACCCTTAAGGGCTATCCCTTAACTCCTCGTGACCAAAGTTTTTGACCATATCCTTCACAAAACGAATATTGGATATCCCTCCAAGCCCTCAGATCCAAGTTCCATACAAATGTGCATCCATGAGCATGTGATATGACCTTGTACGAATCCTATACTAGATACCATTCAAATTCCTTAGCTATGAGTACTAGAAGAATCAACACTCATGATATGGGATGTGACCACGTCCTATTCTCCATGGCAGGTAGAAATTCAACTCACTTTCTCCAAGTGTTGGCACTCATGACTACAGGCTATGACCTTGATATTGTATGCATATGATTCTAGTGTTTTCCGTTCAGAAATATTTGGTATACATAACTATAATTGAAAAACAAATATCCTTCTTCCCTAAACTTGTTGGAAAATTTCTAATCGCACAAGACTCCTCATATCATATTATTCTAATACATGTTCATATAGACCTCTCTTTCCTCGGGTATTTCGACATATGGCCCACAATAGGCTATCTTTTATATGTGCTAACTTTGGTGTAAACCATTGATTTTTGAAAATTTTAGCCAAATCAAAATACATGAGAAAACCTCACCAAACACGCTCTTAATCTAAGTCCTAGGTCCTTAGGGACTACCATGTCATCCAAGGTGGTCCAATAACAACCCACCATGTGGTCATTTTTCCGAGTAAGATTGTTCCATCATACCTTTTGATTCATACCAAATGCTAGCCATGACATTTTATATAAAAATTACAATTTTTTATATATTTAGTTTGAGAGATAAAGTTCCTTTTATCTATTTGTTGAACCTGTAACAAAAGCAATAAAAATAGTTCCCCAAGCATGGACATTTCAAATTCCATTTGTATAACATTTACAAATAGTTGACATAATTTATCAACATTACTCCGAAATATAATATCATCTACATACACTATATTAAGTAACAAGCGATCAAGATCATATTTAATATAAATATTTTTATCAAATGTTCCCCTTTTAAAACATTATTGCTATAATTATTTTTTAATTTTCTAATAGCATGCTCTAGGAGCCTGTTTCAACCCATAAGGTTCCTTCTTCAACTTACATATATGATTTGATTTATCATTCAATTGGTAGCATTGAATTTTCTCAACATATACTCTTCTTTAATCTCTCCATATAGAAACCTTAGTTTACATCCATTTGATATACCCTAAAGCCTTCATATCATGTAAAAGCCAAGAAAATTTTAATTGCTTTGAGTCTAACAACTAGTGCAACAGTGTCCTTAAAGTGCACACATACCACTTGAGCATAACCTTTGCAAACTAATCTTTCTTTGTTTTGATAACCTAACCAACTTCATTTAGTTTATTCTTGAAAACCATTGTGGTTACAATCACATACTTTTCCTTTAGTCTTGGAAAGAACTCCCAAATTAATACAAACCAACTTTTTGTAATTCTTCATTAATGGCCTTAACCCAATACTGGTCATGACTAGCTTGATCAAAATTTTTTGGTTATATTGTGGAAAACAAAGGAAAATTTCCATGTGTAGAAGAGCCTATAAAATATCTTGTTTTAACACCTACATCATTATTTCCTACAATTTCACATGTAGGATGATATTTTTGAACACACCTTGAAACATTATTAGGATCTAGTTGATGGGGTTCATTTTCTTCTTCTACATATTCTGCATGCTCTCCTTGTTCATGTTCTTCTTCCTATTGAGGTTGATAAATGATTGAATCATTTTATGGTTTTTCTATTTCCTTATGTATATGTACAATAAATATGGTTTTTTGACATCCACTAAAGGTGGACCAAATCATCAAGGAAAGGAAAGGATTAAATTTAATCTTAAAACTTTTACCTTTATCAACAACTCTTGTTAAATAATATATTACATGTTGATGAGGAATTAATCCCCTACATTTCTAATGAACTATTATTTTATTTAGAAAACCAATTTCCTATTTTCAATTACATTAATTTAAATTAAATTAATGGAACCAACTCCTTTAGTAGATTTCATAAGATCTCCTGAGTCTTCATGCGAAATGCTACTTCATCACCTCCTTCATCATAAGTTTGGACAAACATAAAAACAAGGAAACAAGAACTATGTATAAATTGATATCATTTTCATGTATTCATGTTGACACTTTTGTGTTGAGACTCAAGGAATAACTATTTGAAAACTTGCCAATTTTGTATATTGAAAACTCATAGAATTTGGAAAAATCCCATTATATAAACATGTCAACTAGAATTTCTATATTCTTTTAATTGATGTGTACCCCATTATGATGAGAGTGAACCAAGAGAATTAAGTTAGTTGCAAGTGGAACACATCACTTGAAATTCCTAAGAACCCAATCAAATGCCGAGTTGCAATATAGAAGGATGTATTTGTCATTTGCTAGGTCACATGCCCATCCAAGTAAACAAATTGTCCAAAAACAATTCCAAAAAATTACACGAAGAGTATCAATCGATATCTCAATCATGTATCTTGTGTGTAATTAAAATACAAGATATTGAACCATAATTGTCCCAAATAGCAAGTGCATCGCAAACTAGGTGTCACATTAGCGCTACTCAAATCCAAAATTAATGGATGTTGCACAATATATGACAAGTGGAAGAAAGATCAATTTCCCAAGTGGAAATCTATCACAAGGGATGAGATCTAATCCTGTCATCTATGGAATATTGTTGTCAATTTGTCATATTAATTGTTAAAGTATTACATAAACAAATTATTGTTACCCCTTTGGTGATTTTTTTATTGAACTCTATCACCTATAGAATATTATTGCCCATTTGGCAAAAAAATCATGTTGATGAAACTTTAAATTTGTTAGTCATCATAAATTCCCCACTTTCTGAACTAAATAGACAAACACCATGTGTTTTGATGTGGGTTTACCTTAAGCAATTCATCACTATTTTTGGTGCTTTTGGTTTACTACTAACCATATGTAACACCCTCCTCCCACATTTACCCAAGCTAACCATTCCACTGGGGTAAACATGTGATGAAGAGGTACTATGATGTGATTCAACTCCCCATGTATAGTTAACGATGTGGAACCGAAAAAACAAAACCAATCTGACCTTTCTCAGGAGTTACATAACCTTCAGGAGACAACCAACACTTTCAGGTGCCCAACCCTAGAAACAACATATCATTTTGTGGAGCTAGACCCCCACTTGCTCCCTTGAAAGTCATGCATGTAATTGAGTCCCTTCGATCGCTCCCCAAGCAAGGCATGCATGCAACCGTGCCCTTCTTCAAGTAGTTATGAGCTAGCGACCCCGAATTATGTGCCAATTTTTCAGGAGTTGGTCTCAGGCCTCTACCCAAAACTATATGGAACTTCTAGAAATGATAAATAACAATGAAATAAAGATATTAATGCAGGGAAAATTTAAGGGGCTAATATTCTCAAATGGGCTAATTTTCCATGCTTTTTCCAAAAAAAATATTAAGAAATTTTAATACTTTTACAAAAAAATGCCAAACATTTTACAATTTGCATATTATGTACTAGTGCGATTCGCCAAGGTTTCTAAACTTTAAAATAAATTTCCATCCTTAAAATTTTCCTTGTATTAATGCGAACATTGGTATAAGGAATTGATCTAACACCTACTAGTCATAGCATGAATTTTGTCAAACATATCATAAACATGTAATCTACAGGCCATAACAAAATATTTGAGCATAGGGGTCTCATACTTATCTAAGAATTGTCAGGAATAATTTATGCCTTATCATAATAGTTGCATTATCATTTATTAGGCCATATATTGTTTCACATTTATTGTACTAATGAAATCATGATGAGAGCCATAACCAAATTCTGTCATGAACCATGCTTATAACCAACATGATAACAAATACAGAACAACCATAAAAACAACATAATAATAAGTACATTTACATGTAGAACATAAGAGGAAAATATATATTATTAACAAATGCAAATCCAACCAAGTCAAGGACTTCCATGAATCACCCGACCATAGATTGGGCTGAACCAAATCTTTCTTTCATCCATTCAACCCCATGCCGTATTTCAAGAATGAATGTGGGACTCACAACAGAATGAATCAAGGCTTCCTTGAGGTTTACTAGATATCCACCAAGCAATTCCTAGGCCCAAAACCCTCATCATTACAACCAGGATTTACCACAATCCCATCGGATCACTAGGGCCTAAACAAGAATGGTTTCCTCTGAATCTATCCACCTAAAATGTGAGGAATTTTTTTGTCTCCACCTCTCAGCTTTACCGTGTATCCCGCCATTACCGGTTAAGGGATTCCTAGGCCTACAAGGTCACCATTGTCTGGGATTTACTGTGTATCCCACCATCATCAGTGAAGGGATTTCTAGATCCAATCAAGGGTACTCACAACCAAGCTTTACCGTATATCCCATCAAGGGATTCCAAGGCCTTGTGATTAATCTTAAGACCACCCAACCCTGCTTTGAATCCAGCTGACAATCCAGCTCAACCAAAACAAGAGAACCCCATCACACCATGGCTATCCAAAAATGACAAGGGAAGGCTAAAAACCATTGTCACGCTTGGAAAACCCATGCCAATGGAAAAAAGAGAACCAAAAAAATAGATGCATGTAACATGCATGCAAAAAATATCAAGGAAATCATACATGCAACTTGAAAGATGTAAGTAATCCCATTGTAGGTACTTGAGTCTTGCTCTTCCTTGCTTGATCCTTACTTCCTCTTACTTTCTTTTCCTTCCTTTTCCCTATTTCCCCCAATTAAAGAATGATCAAAGAATACTCTAAATGTGCAAGATTATGAGAGAGTTGAGATAATAAAGGTAGATCCAAAAATAAACTAAAAAAATGTTCAGTAAGCTAAAGGTTGTACATTGTTGTTGTAAACACTAGAGCTCATTTCATGAGCTTTCCTATAGGGATCTGGTCCCTTTTGCATATTGGGTTAACTATCGTATTTTTGCATGCTTGGTTGTCGTGCAATGTTTGCAAGCCCATTATGATGGTTTTGAAGGTCGGTCTTCATGTATATGAGTTTCCCCAAACATGTAAACATATGTCGCATCCATACAAAAATTCTTGAGCATTATCTCACAAGTGTGGTCACAGTCATCCTAAAGTCTATCTTAAGTGTCGCAATTGTCATATCTTATCGTTAGGTAGTCACACAAATGGAAATTATTCCTTCACTTGCCCCAATGATCTATGTTGTTATGTCATCAAAGTATGCTAAGCGTGTGATTGCAGTTAAGGTTCATCACAGTTCATCACCTATCCCACACTTAGCCATTTTTAGAAAATCTTCCTGACAAAGAAACTTCAATTCATCGAGGCCCACCTCAACTACGCACTATGCAATCTCAGACCTCTAAGCTGTGAACTTGTTGCTTGGAATTGTACAATGCGCAATCCATGTCTCCCAAATCTACTACTCTATGCAATTCTTATGCTTAGCTCCTAACCTTGACCCTCAAAGTTGTGCAGTTATGTCTCCCAACTGCCTTGAATGACACATTTCATATCTTCAACCCTCAAGATTTTACCTCGACTATTGGAACTGCATAATGTGCAAAAGCGCAACCTCCCTTTACATCCAAAACTATGCAGTTGTGTTTCCCAATGTCCTTTCCCTCAGCCTGACCCCATTACCTCCAGAAATTGCACAACCATGTCATTCAAGCTACCCTAAGTTGCACATTGCGTAGTTTCACAACCCAAGCTCTCCACCTAACTACTGAAACTGCACAATGCATAGTCCTAGGCCCCTCTTCCCATCCCGCCACTTGTCTAGGGCTTAGTTGATGGATCAAAATGCATCAAATTAGACTAGGGTTTTCAGATTGATGTCGTTTGGTCATGAGTGAATTGCAAGAACATGTACACTATCATGTCATGGAAAGGTGATGGAGAAGGAGAACATGAAGGAAGCATGCCTAAATACTCTCTTGTAGTTGAACCCACAAGTTGATCAATCGAGAGAAAGAAAATGGACAGTGCAACAACCATCCAATACTAAAGTTCATTAAATATTATGCATCACCAAGCCATGCAGAGATGAAAAGAAAGCATATCCAAGAAGGCATCCAACACTTAGCACCAACAATGAATTCACATTTCCACATCGTCAAGTAGTCCATGTCAACAGTGTCGTGTCATGTCATGTCATGAGTTGTCATATGCCACATCACTATTGTGGACCATGTATATGGTACGCAAATGTATTGTAAAGTGGAAGTCCAAAGGACACACATGGAATGTAAAGAGTCATGTAAGTTGAAAAGTCATAGGAAGTCAAACAACCAGGAGGGTAGTTAAAGAGTCACCCTTGGTTATATATACTCCCTCATTGTATGCAAAGGAATTTTCACCTAGGCTCCTCCCGCAAGGAAATAGAGAGATCAACTAGTTCTTTGAGGAGCAAGGAGTGGCTCTAATGTCCCACTATTAGGACTAGTGATGTACATTGTAAACATGTGTCTTGGAACTTTTACTTATTGACATAATCCTTTAAGGCCAACATGTTCTTCATGCACGGAATATGAGTGTTTGTAAGACTATTATGTGGACATTTGTATTTCATGTTTGCTTTCACATGTGCTAATATAGTTGAAGTATTTCGGTTATTTTGGTGCTTATCTTATTGAGAATGGTTGTTATTGTTTTCCCATCCTTGTGGAGTATTCCTTGGGATACTAGATATATATTTCCTCATTTATTGGTTGTAACGATCGTCGCATTCGTTGTTGACTATTTCGTTGGATGTTAGATGGATCCTTCGGGTTCATGTGTGTCTCCTCTTGGGAGGTACAATTACCTCTCACTTAGAGGATCACTTTTCTTCCCCACTCTCTGGTAGAAGAACATTGACATAGTTGCAACTAACAACTCACCATGCGCATACTGAATAGGACTCCTACACCAAAAGGTGTTCGGTCTAAATGGGACTTCATAGCGGGGAGATCCTCTATATGTTTATGGATCCAAAACCATCAATTCCTACCTTACCCTATAATAATCTATCTTAGAATACTCTTGCACAGCATACTTTATCCTAACCTATAGGCTATCTTACCCTAGCCTAGCCAAACCTAACCTAGCTCTACCCTAACCTAGCTCACTTTGGCTTAGACTACACTAGCCTAGACTTCTCTACCCTATCATATATTAGACTACTCTAGCCTAACCTAGTCAACTCTAGATTAGACTAACCTAGCCTAGCCTACCCTACCTTACCATACTCTAGCCTACACTTCTCTAGCATAGCATAGCCTATTATTGCATAATCTAGCCTACTCTTTCCTAGCCTAGCCTACTCTAGACTAGCCTAACGTAACCTACTCTAGCCTAGTCTATCCTAGCCTACTCTACCTTACCCTAGTGAAGCCTACTCTAGTCTTACCTAGCTTACCCTAGTCTAACTTTCTCTAGCCTAGACTACTCCAACCTAGCGTAGCTTAGTCTGTTCTAGTTTAGCCTAACCTAGCATGTTGTAGATTATCCTACTCTATCCTAGCCTAGCCTAGCCTATCCTAACCTAGCCTACTCTAACTTAGCCTAGCCTAGACTAGCCTAGCCTACTCTAGACTAGTCTGACCTACTCTTACTTGATGTAGCCTAGCTTGGCCTGATCTAGTCTACTCTAGCCTGGCTTAGCCTAGATATCCTAGGCTATAGTAGCATAGCCTACTCTAGCATAAAATAGCCTAATGTGATTTAGCATAGCTTAGGCTACTCAAACCTAGCCTAGCCTACTCTATCCTAGGTTATCATAGCATACCCTAGCCTACTCAAACATATTCTAGCATGCACAACCCTAGCCAAGCCTAGTCTAGCCTAGGTTAGCCTAGCATATGCTAGCCTACTCTAACATAGCCTACTCTAAAAATCCTACTCTTGCCTAGCCTAGCCTAATCTGGCGTAGATGATCCTAGCCTAGCCTAGCCTAAATTTCCCAACTCTAGCCTAATAAGTATATTTAGGGTTCAATACCATAGAAAAATTTTGGAAGCTCATATCATTGAAAGATGGAATAAGCTGAAGAAAAGGGTCAAGGAAAGACAGAGTAACAATTCTCTCCTATGAGTAAGATAGTATCCCTCACAAAAAGGTCCTATCTTAAGCTCCTAAATCTTATGTTATAGATATTATCATGACAATAAGATGCATCGTGGCATCATGGAAGCATTAGGAACAAGAGCTCATGACATCACCATGGGATTCATGATTGACAAAATCCATGGCATTCAAACTTGAAGGATATATCTCTTGGGAACCTCATTGGACATTGTAGGAAAGGATAAAGACATCCAGAACAAGGCTCATCATACATCAAGAAGGAAACATTTTCTAGATGGGGCTATACAAGATCCTCAATATTCTTCGATGGAATCCTCATAGGAGGGTTCACTAATCTATAGAAGAAGCAAGTGTTTAATCAGAAACTCCAACTTATGGAATTCATGGGATGATGGTATGATGACATGAGAAATGAAGCAGATCAAGGGATTAAAAATATTTTCAATCAAGGAAGTTGCTCGAGGAAGCCTAGATTACCTAAAAGTAAAATTAGGTATGTATGCTTGTGTTTAATATTACAATGTCATCTCATATGGTTGCATGTAACATGGGTCATTACTTCTACCTTGAGAAGCATGATCATGAGAAAAAAGAATCTCCTCCTCTAAAAGGATGCAGGAAGGCATAAAGTCACACTAAGATTGTTAGGTCCCTATAATACTAGTGATTACCCGATTACTATTGTAGTTTATCCCTTATAAATATTGTTGTACCCCTAATTTCCCCATACTGTTATTACTGTGTCTCCTAGAATCCCTCTATTGTTATTTTTGTGCCTTTATATTATTATTGTTAGGTCGGCTGGGTTATATTGTGATTCCTTAGACTCCTACATATAGAAAGGAGGTTTTGTCATTTGAATCATCAAAGAATCATTCATTTGTGTAATGTAAAGGAGGTTGCCCCCTCGAAGAGGCTGAATTCTAAGGCGTTGATCTATCTTTTCTATCTTTTTGAGAGCTGGTTTCATAACATTTGGTATCAGAGCTTTGGATTCTAGGGTTTCACTGCTCCAAATAGGTCATCGTGGCAATTTCGCTATAAATTTGTTTCTGTGACATTTCAAAAGCGAAAAATAAAACCCATTTGAGATGAAATCGCACTGAACCTCGGGTCCAAATTTCAAAGCTTTTTGTGTTGTATTTCCGGAGATATGGTCTAAGGAAGTTGGTTTTTTTTGCAGACTCCTGAATTACATTCCAAACAGGTGACCTGGGGAAAATCGTCGTAACTTTCTCTCTCAGCATCAGATTGAAATTTCATAAGGTATAGAAAGAGGACAGACTCTAATTTCTTGTATATATATTTTTAGAGCCAAAGGTTGAAACGGGGACACGTGGCATGTCATACAAGTTCGCTCTACTGAACTAGTATATAAGCAGGTCACTGTGGGAGATTTGGCATAACTCTTCCTTGGAGAATCCAATTGGGATCAGACTGGTGGCATTGGAAAGAGGACACAAAGGGCTACTGCAAGTCACAATTTCAAAACTGGATGATTCGAAATTACAGAGATACATCAGAGGCAATATCGAGCTCCTACAAAGTGAAAAAGGGTGTGTAGATTTTTTTAAATTTTTGCTTAAGCTTGGTTTGAAAAAATATTTTGAAGAAATTCAAAGGGCATAGTAGAGAATTATTATCGATAACTGATGCCCAAAGGAAAGAAAATGCAAACACCTAGTAAGCAACCTGAAAGCTCTAGCATGACTCATGAAGAAGAGGAAGAAATGCTACGTGATATATCAAAATTACAAGACCAAGTGCAACAAATTTCACTCTCACAAAATCTAAAAGAAGCTAAGATAAATGGTGTGGAATCTAAGATAAGGGGCGTGGAAGCTAAGATTAACGTTTTAATATAGATTTGAAGATAGATTTGACAAATTTTCTACAGGAAATACTTACTAATGGTGAAAGGGTAGTAAAGGAAACTCATGATGCGAACAAAAGAAATGTTAATCATGATTTCATAGACTCTAATGTTGGATCGAAGGCCCACCATATTCCAAAAAGCGATATGAGGAAGTTTGATGGCAAGGATTCTGCAACATAGATATTACAGATGGAGCAATTTTTTGATCTCAATAATGTGTAAAACACACAAAAGGTACGTATCGCAACTTTATATTTGGAACTAAATCAGTTTGTATGGTATCAATGGCTTTGCTCTCGTAAACAAATTATCACTTGGGCAATTTTTATGAAAGAATTGACAACACATTATGAGGATACAAAAAGCAACACTTTTTTTAGCCAATTGATAAGTCTCAAACAAAAGGGTTCAATAATGGAGCACATTGAGGAGTTCCAAAAATTGAACATAAGGGTAAAATATATTCCAGAGGAGCATAGGTTTGATGTGTTCATAGGGACTTTAAAGAATAATATCCAACATGATGTTCGCCTTTGGGAACCCAATTCACTAGAGAAGGCATTTAGGTTAGCAAGAAAAATGGAAAGCAAAATTATGGCAACCAGGAAGCATACCACTCAAAACTATAAAGATGGAAGTGTTTTTGCCCCTAGTCTTCAATATCCTATAAGGTTGACACCACAATAATTGGAAGAAAAAAGAGAAAAAGGGCTTTGTTACAGTTGTGATAGAAAATACACTAAAGGTCATAAGTGTGGTGAGAAGAAATTATTCTACATAGATTGTGAAGAGGAAGAAGAAAATGAGCAGGAAAGGCCAAAAGAAAAGGATATACTCCAGGAACAAAGTCTAGATAAAGAATAAATGAATCCGACCATATCTTGTAATGCATTGGCTGGAATTACCACTCCTCAAACCATCAAGATAGAAGGGCAAATCAAGAAGAAAAAAGGTAATAGTGTTGATTGATTCAGGAAGTACCCAAAATTTTATTCATTGTAAGGTAACAAAAGAATTGAATTGCTTCCTATATCTAGCACCAGAGTGTCAAGTGATGGTTGCAAATGGAGGAACAATAAATTGCTCTGGAAAGTGCCATAATATCAAGCTATCCATGGAAGAATATGTATTGACTAGCCCAATGCTTTCCATTCCAACGGGAGGTGTTGATGTTGTACTAGGAGTCCAATGGCTACAATCATTGGGTACAATAGCTTTTAATTTTCAAGAAATTTTCATTAAATTTTTGGTGGAAGGAAAGGAAGTTGAATTAAGGGGTATTGCAGGGAAACCGAGAAAGATAATAAGCTCTAACGGTATGGAAAAGCTTCTAAAAAGGGAACAAAGAGGTGTAATTGCACAATTATGTTAGCTAGATGTTTCCACATCGAAATCATCTATTTCTCCAAATCTCAAAAAAGTCTTGGACAAACATTCCAAGGTATTTAAGACTCCCAAAGGTCTCCCACCTATTCGTGATCATGATCATGTTATTCATCTGATTCCAAGAAGTGTTCCTCCAAACATCATGTTGTACAGATATCCCTATGCCCAAAAGAGTGAAATTGAATGTATGGTCGCAGAAATGCTAGAGGCTGGTATAATTCAACCTAGTCAAAGTTCTTTCTCTACTCCGGTAGTATTGGTGCACAAGAAGGATGGATCATGGTGCATGTGTCTGAATTATAGGGAGCTCAACAAACTCACTATTAAAGATAAGTTTCCCATTCCTATCATTGATGAATTACTGGATGAATTGCATGATCAATTTACTTCACCAAGTTGGATCTTCATTCAGGATATCATCAAATCAGAATGAAGACTGAAGACATTTCGAAAACAACATTTAGAACTCATGAGGGTCATTATGAATTTTTGGTCATGCCTTTTGGCCTTACCAATGCACCTTCTTCAAGGTTTGATGAATTCCATTTTCAAACCATTCCTTAGAAAATTTGTGTTGGTATTTTTTGATGATATACTAATCTATAGCAAGTCTTGGAAGGATCATGTTGAACATGTTGATAGGGTGCTACAACTAATGGAGGAGAAACAATTATATGCAAAAAGATCCAAATGTTTCTTTGGAGTACAAGAGGTGGAATATCTGGGTCATATTGTATCTCATGAAGGAGTTAAGGTAGACCCTAGCAAATTAAGCCATTAAGGAATGGAAAATCCCCACATCCATAAAGCATCTGTGAGGATTTCTCGGGTTGACAGGGTATTATCGCGAGTTTGTTAAGAATTATGGGAGAATAGCAGCACCTCTAACAACATTATTGAAGAAAGATGCATTTTCATGGACTCTAGAAGCAACAAAGGCCTTCGAACATCTTAAAGAGGCAATGTGCCAAGCACCTGTCTTAGCTACACTGGACTTCACAAAAACCTTTATTGTGGAATGTGATGCTTCAGGAAATGGAATTGGTGTTGTTTTAATGCAAGGTGAAAGACCCATTGCTTTTGAAAGTCGTCCAATCAAGGGAAAGTTTTTACACAAAGCTATTTATGAGAAGGAAATGTTGGCAATACCCCATGCACTTAAGAAATGGTGACCCTACCTAATGGGAAGACACTTCAAGGTAAAAACGGATCATGATAGCCTTAAATACTTTTTAGAACAAAGATTATCCTCTGAAGAGCAACAAAAGTGGGTCACAAGATGTTGGGTTATGACTTTGAAATCATCTACAAAAAAGGGAAGAAAAATGTGGTGGCAGATGCACTCTCATGAAAGGATGAGGATGTGGAAGCATTGTTGTGCGCCATTTCTATTATCCAACCAGATTGGATAAATGGAGCAAGGGAGGAATGGAAGAATGACGAAGAAGTTTTGGCACTTATTCAAAAGTTACAACAAGATTCCAGTACGTATGATACATTTAGCTGGAAAAATGATTCATTATGGTACAAAGAATGTTTATACCTCTATAAGAATTCCTAGCTAAAACAAAAGATTCTTATGGAATTGCACACTTCTCCCTTAGGAGGGAACTTAGGATTTTAAAAAACTTACCACATGGTTAAGAAGGAATTTTTTTGGGATGGCCTTAAATCAGATATTCAAAAGTTTGTGATGGGATGTTTGGTTTTCCAACAAAATAAAGTTGAAACAATTAAGACACGCTGGGTCTATTACAACCTTTATCCATTCGAAGCCAATGTTGGGAGGAGGTTTCAATGGATTTTATCACAGGTTTACACAAGTCTGAGGGAAAGAGTGTCATTATAGTGGTAGTTGACAGACTTACCAAGTATGCACACTTTTGTGCATTATCACCTCCATTTAAAGCGAGTACAATTTCTACTGCATTTATGGAAACAATTCAAAAGCTACATGGAAACCCAAAGATTATTGTAAGTGACAGAGATCCCATTTTCATTGGAAATTTTTGGACATAATTATTTTCTTACGTTGGTACTCAGTTAGCTCATAGCTCATCTTATCATCCTCAACCTGATGGGCAAACTGAGATAGTAAACAAATGTTTGGAAGGATATCTTCGTTGCTTTCTATTTGATAAACAGACATATTGGGTCAAATGGTTGCCTCTAGCTGAATGGTGGTATAACACTTCCTTCCATACAGCAACAAAAAGGACCCCATTTATGGCAATTTATGGGTATCAGCCACCACCCATCACATCATATTTAAGAGAAAATTCTAAGGTTCAAGCAGTGGAACATCACATCGAACATCAACAGGAAGTCCTCCAACTCTTATAGGATAACCTCGTGTTGGCACAAAATAGAATGAAACAACAGGCAGATCAACATCGCAGTGAAATAAGTTTTGATGTAGGTGATTGGGTATTCCTACGGCTACAACCATATAAGCAAATGTCCCTCAAGCAGGCTAAGAAGGATAATAAATTATCACCAAAGTATTATGGTCGGTACAAGGTGTTGCAAAATATTGGTACTATGGCATACAAATTGGAGTTTCCTGCAGCTTCTTGATTGCACCCAATTTTCCATGTTTCATGTTTAAAGAAGGTTATAGGCGATAAGCTCCCAGTTCAAAAAATATTGCCAGAACTTGCCGAGGAAGGAAAAATTATATTGGAATCGGAAGCAGTCACAGAAACAAGAACTTGACAGCTACAAAATTGTTCAATTTCAGAGTATCTTATCAAGTGGAAGAACTTATCCGCTAAAGATTCCACATGGGAGGATGAGAATTTTATGCAGAAGTATCCATAACTACTCAAGCGTTGAGGACAACACTTTTTTGAAGAGGAGAGGGGCATGTTGGGTCCCTATAATACTAGTGATTACCCCCATTACTATGGTAGTTGTACCCCTTATTTATATTGTTGTGCCCCTATTACCCCATATTGCTATTACTGTGCCCCATAGAATCCCTCTATTGTTATTTTTGTGGCTTTTATATTATTATTGTTAGGTCGGCTGGGTTATATTGTGACTCCTTAGACTCCTATATATAGAAAGGAGGTTTTGTCATTTGTATCATCCAAGAATTGTCATTTATGTAATGTAAAGGAGGTTGCCCCCTCGAAGAGGCTGAATTTTAAGGCGTTGATCTATCTTTTCTATCTTTTTCTTGAGCTGGTTTCATAACACTCTCCAAATATAGATGATTTGACAACCAAGCTTGCTCACTGTTTAGGAGACAAAAGCCTCTGAAAATCTGAAATCCTAGCTCAAGAATGAGTAATGAATCTTTGCAAGAGTGATGGCTTGAAACCAGTGAAGTCCTTCCTACAACAACCAAAGGTTAGTAGCTAAATAAATTCACACTGGATAATAAAGATTCCCTCAAAGAAAATTGTTTTTAGGTCAGCAGGTATATTTTATCCTCTTTAATATAGCTCAGAATTTCTCCAAGGATGTGATCTCAACCGCTTTTTCTCTTTCAACAAAGTGATGACATTCATAGCAGAGATCATTCTAGTGCAACTTTCTTTTGTTAAATATGTTGAATATCAGCCTTACAAGATGCTCAAAATGTCAACGATGATTATTCCTGCAAAACAGACATTAGATATTTGCAAAATATCTTTATATCAGTGATCTAGAGACTCTCACAGCTAAGGACGAAACAAGCTAGAGACACCCAGTAGAGAACCTACTACCAGCTCCAAAGATGAACTCAGACTTGAGTTAAATTTTAATTAAATGTTAAGTTTTCAAGGCTTGAAATACTTTAGAATATTTTTACAAATAATCAAGTGACCTTATACCTTAGAGGCCTCTCGCAATCGGTAAAATAATGGGTCTTTAGGCTCATAGTAAGGGTAAAAAATAGTGTATTTTCCTCTAACAAATTACAATGTAAACCCAACTTCAAAATGTGACAATTGTTTGCCTTAAAATTATGATAGAAAGCCTTCTAAAACTTTGGTCAATTTCTGCCAATAAAACAGGGTTGGTATATCAGATCCAATGCCAAAATCATATGTATAAATCCTCAAAAATATTGTTGAAAAACACCTGCAATGATCAAATTTGGAAAGTGATGAAATATGGAAATGAAATGATGTCCTAGAGGCTGAAAAAGGTCTCAAAAAATATTCAAAATGACAAGACTAATGTTCAAACCCCTATGGATGTTAAAACAAATCCTTTGAGGTAAGTGACTATGACAAAAAAACCTTCAGACTATCAAAACTATCAATTTTGAATACATTAAACTCATAACACATCATACTCAAAATATAGGACAGAAAGTACAAAGTTGAACTCTCAAACGTGCAACCTACCATTCAATAAATCTAGAAAACCAATACACTACTAAAGCTCAAAAATACCTTGCTAGTCACTAGCACATAATTCAATCTCACACTCACAAAATTTGCAAAAATATTCACCTCCACTCCACCTTCTTTACAGATAAGGAAGGCTAGAGGAGGAGACAAAAGTAGCCCATCCATGTGGGCTCCAAAAGTAAAACCCCAACCTAATTCTATATAGGGAAGTGTGCCCTCCTTTAACTAAAAGTTTCTCTAGCTCATACACTTGAGCTAAATTTTAAAAAAATATCATTGAAAGGCCTATTTCTAAATCTGGAAGTCAAACTCCAAAAGAAGAAAAGCATCTATTATAAAATTGGAATGCTAAGTCTAGCACAGTCATTATAAAACTGGAAGTGGATGAGACTGATGCATGCATGCCGGAGGCATGCATGTGCCCTCTCAATCTTTCTCCTACATATCTACAGCGCATTATTCCAGACAACTTAGTGAATTGCACCCTTATTCTCCTCATATACACCCTCATCATGATTGTACAACAACATTGCATAGGAATCCATACTACAACACGAAATTTGTGCACTTATAAAAAGGATTTGACCACTTATGAACAATCCAATCTTAGAAGGAAACTGCCTAGATTGGTGGCCCATGACACTTTCAAAATTTGGGCAAGTATTTCAACTAGTTGAACCCCAAGAAGTGTGCTTCCTGGGGTATTTCTAACCTAGGATATAGCCATGTTCTTCTAGTGAAATTTCAGGTTCAAAGTATTATTTCTAACCTAGGGGAATATTCTTCTACTGAAATTTCAAGCTCAATGTATTTCTAAGTCAGTCATGATCTTTCCTTCTTTCAAAAATCTATGCATCTATGGTAGATAAAGGGAGAGTCAAAAGACTCATCTCCCATATCAGGAAAGGTCGAGAAAAGGATCGTAGAAGATACACCCTCACTTCTCCTAAAACCTTAAGTTTTACTTCCCCTTCACATCGAACTAATAAGGTCCTAAAAAGGTCTTCACTGCTTGAGCTACTGCTGCAAAGGGTTCAACGCAGTAACATCGGGTTAGGCTCTTCAAATCCATCTGAAATAAACAACCGAACCCCTAGTAAGACGAAGTTAATACCATACCACCTGCTTGAAAGGATCAACTCAACTCAATAAGACTGGCACAACCAAGGCCTTAACTGACTCAAAGATTGACCCTCCATTAGAAAGGGTAATCATGACCTTATTGGATTGACTTCCCTGAGAAAATTTCAGGGGTTAATATTCACCATTTGGCTAGCTTTTACAAATTCATCCCAAAAAATTTTCCAATTCAAAACAAATATTGGCCCAAATGTCTATAGTATCAAATTATTTTGCCAACATTTTTCTATAAAATAGACATAATCTTTAAAATATTAATGAAAATTACAAAATTCTTTCCGAATATCAATACTTCACACTTTTAGAAACATAAAGATAAGCTAAACTTTATACACTTACGAGAAAATTATGATTCATTAATAACTTGGCATGTGGTGATAGGAGATAGAGAAGCAAGTCTTTGTGATTGTTTCCTTTGTGAGAATGAAACATTGTTCGATGATGGTGTCATAGGTGACAGGAATTCAAAGCTTAGGGTATCAGAGCCAAGGGAAGATCCAAAATTTGCCCAATATTTTGGTACCATTCCTAATGGAATTTCTATAGTTGCTGACTTAGATATTGTCCGATACCATGAAAAAAAATTTAGAGAATGGCAGGGAGATTTTTCACTTTGAAAATCATAACAGCTAAAGCAGAAAAAATTTCAAACCATCAAAACTATCAATTTTGAATACAATAAAATCCTAACACATCATACTCAAAATATAGGACAAACCTGCAACCTACCTTTCATTAAATCTGGAAAACTAGTACACTAATAAAGCTCAAAAAATACCCTGCTAGTCACTAGCACATAATTCAATCTCACGCTCACAAAAATTGCAAAAATATTCACCTCCACCCCACCTTATTTATATATGAGGAAGGCTAGATGAGGAGACAAAAGTAGCCCATTCCTTTCAACACCAAAATCAAAACCCCAACCTAATTCTATATAGGGAAGTGTGCCCTCCTTTAACTGGAAGTTTCTCTAGCTCATGTGCTTGAGCTAACTTTCAAAAAAAAATCTCATTGAAAAGCCTATTTCTAAATCTTGAAGTAAAACTCCAAAAGAAGAAAAACATTTATTATAAAATTGGAATGCTAAATCTGGCACAGTAATTATAAAATTGGAAGTGGATGACACTGATGCGTGCATGCTAGAGGCATGCATGTGCCCTCTCAATCTTTCTCCTACATAACTGCAGTGCAATATGCCATACAAATTAGTTAATTGCACCCTCATTCTCCTCAAATACACCCTCATCATGACTATACAACAACCTGCACAGGAATCCATACTACAACATGGAATTTGTGCACTTATAAAAAGGATTTTGACCACTTATGGACAATGAACCAATCTTAGAAGGAAACTGCCTAGATTGGTGAGCCATGGCACATTCAAAATTTGGGCCAGTATTTCAACTAGTTGAACACCAAGAAGTGTGCTTCGTGGGGTATTTCTAACCTAGGATATGGGCATGTTCTTCTACTAAAATTTCAGGCTCAAAGTATTTCTAAGTTAGCCATGATCTTTCCTTCTTTCAAAAATCTACGCATCTATGGTAGATAAAGGGAGAGTCAAAAGACTCAACTCCCAAATCAGGAAAGGTCGAGAAAGTGACTGTAGAAGATACACCCTCACTTCTCCTAAAACCTTAAGTTTTACTTCCTCTTCACATTGAACTAATAAGGTCTTAAAAAGGTCTTCACTGCTTGAGATACTGCAGCAAAAGGTTCAACCCAGTAACATCAGGTTAGGATCTTCAAACCCATCTGAAATAAACAACCAAACCCTTAGTAAGATGGAGTTAAGACCTTACCACCTGCTTGAAAGGACCAACTCAACTCAATAACACTGACACAACGAGGTCCTTAACTGACTTAAATATTGACCCTCCATCAGAAATGGTTAATCATGACCTTATTGGATTGACTTCCTTGAGAAAATTTCATGGGTTAATATTCACCATTTGGCTAGCTTTTACAAATTCATCCCAAAAAATTAGCCAATCCAAAACAAATATTGGCCCAAATGTCTATAGTATCAAATTATTTTGCCTGCATTTTTCTATAAAAAAGACAGAATCTTTAAAATATTAATGAAAATTAAAAAATCCTTGCGGAATATCAGTACTTCACACTTTGAGAAACAGGAAGATAAGCTAAACTTTTACAATTTCAAGCAAATTATGATTCATTAAAAAAAAGCACCTTCTACACAAGGACTTACCAAAGCTACGATCATGCAATCTGGTTTTGATTCCTTAGTCTGCCAAGATTTCAACATATTTCGTCCTGAAGTGGGAATGGGGAAATAGGACCAGCATTATCCATACCCAATGGAAGCTAAACTACTCCCTGATTAATCTGAAAAACTCTAGTTTCTGACAACAAAGAATGGTTATCGATTCAATGTAGATCAAACTTGAATTGTTGTCTCCATGAACAAAAACTTGAAGTATTCTCAACCTTGATTGTGAAGTTGGGCTATTATTTTTATGTGACTGATGAAGAGGCCAACCCATTACAGGTCGATGTTCTAATGGATCTTTACTACTTTGTAGCAAAGATGATGTCTCAATGGAAGTATCTCTGATATTTCAAGATAAAACACCTGATTACAAAAGAGAAGATGGATGGTTCTCTTTAGACTCCTACATTAAGAAAAATATCATTATCATAAATCCTTTATCTTTACATGTTAAGGAAAACACTAAAAAAGCAACAATGAAAAAAGAAAATGGGTAATAATTTGTCACCAAACTAATTAGATCAAAAAATAGAGCAGGGAGAAAGGAAGCATACCCTTCTAGGAGGTCGTCTCTCCTTCTCACTCAGAATAAGTCTATCCACATGAGACAACGGTCCATGCATATGCCAATCACTATTAGGAGTCTCTCTCTCTAAGCTTGATCACTTCTTTGGGTCACCAAGAAAAAAATCATCTTTCCTTGAGTTATCACTTCCTCTTCCATGATTTTCCAATCTTGGGTTCATATCTTCCCACAAGTATTCTTCTTCATCATAATTTCGCCAGCTTCTAGACACCATTCTATTTCCTATTATATCAATTTCCTGAGGTGGTTGTACATGTGAAAGTAGTTCACACAAAGATCTCCCACCCCTGTAATTTCCATAAATGTCAAGGTCAAAGAACGAATTGTTAAAACAAATATCAAGCTTCACAATAGAGCACTTCATCATAAGAAATAGAGTAAGAAAAAAGCATTCAAATAATGCGGGAATGAAATTAGAATTCTTTCCTTAATTAATGTTAAATGGCATTGACAACCAATATTTTTTCCTAATGCAAGTTAAATTAAACAAATTTCAGATAACAAAAATTGCAAGTGGCATCCAACAACAAACCTTGTTAAGCATGACGTAAATGATCCCTATGTTACACCAAGTTTTGATGATGGGGAGCTGGGTTGAAAACTTTTGGACACATCTAGTAGTTACCCCCAGTTTCCAAGGGCAAAGAGAGCTCTCTCTCTCTCTCTCTCTCTCTCTCTCTCCCCAGGTTTTTGCCTAGGATATATTACCTATATGTATAGATATACATATACATATACATATACATATACATATACATATATAGATATATGTATATCTATATATATATATCCTTGGAATGAGGGTAAGTGCCTCAAGGTTTTACCTAGGATATATTACCTGGAAAATAAATAAATAAAAATTACACACACGAGGAATTAAAGATGTAAAATTCTACATAAAAATGTTAAATACTAAAATTAGATAAAATAAAATTTGTTGATATTCACAAGAGATAGAAAAACAATAGATCAGAACCAACACAAAATCCAAATTCTATAATAAAGACGAACATACACTAGCACTTGGGCAGCACAACTCTTAAAGAGAAATTGCCAAGATGGATGCATCCTTAAAGAGAGAGTGAGCCCAAGAACAACAAAGATAGACAAAAATAAACACAAGTACAAGAGAGTGAAACACTTGACAGGTGCCATCAGGCAAAATACTTTATTAATAATGAAAGGTAATCACATAAGGATTAATCCCAAATGAGAGTTGTGTATTTACAATTTCATGTTGCCCCAAAGCACATGATTTACTACCACTTAGACTGCCCAGAAAATTTCTTTTTCATATAATGCATGTACATATATGTTAATGAGTAGAAGATACACCTTCCTCCCCACGTGAATTAGAAATTTAACTGAAAACACATGCATGGCTCTAGAAAAATGAGTTGTAATGCAACATCATCTCGCAACATCTTGGATAAGTCATCCTCAATATAGTGTTTTCATTGCTTGTTAAGTTTCATGATTACTTAACCATATGTTACTGATTAGTTATGGGTCTTGCCTCTTTCCAAACAAGGTAACCACATCCCGCTATTTATAGTTGAATGTTGTGTTTGGGTACATGCATATCCCTACATATATCCTGCCTTGCACCTCGTAAGTACTAAAAAAACAACTCCACACCTAACTAAGAATTTATTTTTATTTCATTAAATGCATGATCCACCCTTTGCTAGAAATATCACACCATGCATAGGTTAATTCACTGGAGATAAGATAAAACTATTCTAGGCACTGCAACCAACCTGTTAGAAATCTACAATAGGAACATCACTGTACTCATTCAAAGAATAATACCTATGGCAGCCTCCACTAGTATATATAAATATGTATTATTCTAAGTATGCATAGGTCAGCCCCACATAATGACCAGAGAAGTTGGTTGTAGAATAATGACAAAAAGGTTAGCTCCAAAATAATAACAAACAGGTCTAGCCCATCACACCATGGAAATTCAAGACCATCCTTTGATAAAGATACTTCAAGGTTTTCTTTGGTTGACATAAATTTTACAAAGTAAATATTTTCGTTTGTGAGCCTTCAACCATCTTTCATTTGGGAAATTTTCTTCATTAAATCTAGACTGCACATTTCTTTGTTTTTAGCCTTGTAAAAGTCTCTGTTGAAGGTAGTCTTCATAACTAAGTTTACCATAGTAGAGATGCAATCCATTTTCAATCTCTTATTTTCAATAGGTATTTTTGAATAATCAAGAGCGCGTACTTCATTCAGTGCCTTAACAAGCATTTCAATTAGACATTTTATTGCCATGTGTGCTAGAAAGGTGCTTTCGTCTGAATTTTCTAGTCTTGGTTGTGTTCCTACATCTATCAAACACATCTCTGAATATGCCTACAAAAACAATAATGCTTTTGGTTAAAATCAAGCAAAATGTTTCAAGCCCTAAATTTGAAATTGCTTGAACATAAACATCCAGGGGAATATTTCTCACCCGGATTAGAACTCTTCCCATAGGCATGGTATCAAAAAAGGCCATGAGCGCCCTGAACAGTGAATATTGAATTGATCATTCCAGGGAAAAGGGCCTTTGAAGCTTGCAAGATAAAAAACACAAAAAACTAAGCCCTTGCATAGACAAAAGCTCCACTACATAATGAAACATTTTCATATGTTCCTATCAAAAAGAGCACCGTCAATATTTGGATTTAGGATTGCCGATGCAAGCCAATAGTTTGATGATATTTGGACAATAGTAAAAGTTCATTTTGATAGTACAATGCAGAGGAAGAGTAATGCCCTTCCTGCTACATGAATGTAATCACAATATGGTTGTCATCTTACACCTCCCATTTCCTTCTCTTCTTCTGCAATTAACTATCTCATGTTTCAAGAAATGTCTTCTACACTTTCTTCTCTAATCAGTGCATTTGCACTCTACATCCTCAGATATTCTAATGGGCTAATATGAGTTTGTTGAGATCAAAATGAAGCAAGATAATTTGTTAGGTAATCATAAAATTGGTTAAGAAATATGGATATTCAATCTAAGGGAAAGGGCTCCTAGAATCAGAAACTAACTATCAAACAAGCAGAGAGGACTGGAAAAGGAAGCTCCATATTGCTATAGGTGATATTATGATAGGTATATTCAAAGGTGAGGTGGAACCAACAATAAATGAGTACATTCAAATAATTCAAGTACAAAAATGTAAATATCTTCAATGCTCAGATCTGTGTGTCCTGAAGGTATAAAGATCACTTTCAAGACATGACGTTGAGTAGAGTGATCCTTTTAAGTTTGAAACTCCAACGCAGGGCTCTAGATTGAAAAAATATTATAAGGGGGACACGGATGAGGTACAAGAGACAATAGGTAGCAATAATATTATAAATCAACACTTCAGATAGCAAAGGACCACACTATCTACAACTCTTTATGATAACATTAGCATATATATCCTTAAGGAAAGTTTGGGTGCCAAGTTTGAGTTCCAGATGGATCCCTAGGATCTTACTGAACCTCACCTGAAAAAAGAACATTTTGCACCAACCAATTCACTAAGAAGGAAATCATGGAAAATTCATTCCCCCATTGCAACAACAACACAAGTCTTAGATTTGGTTTATCTCTCATGCTGAAGGCTCACTGCAAATGCCCATCTAATCACATCACCCAAACTCCTTCAGATTAGAAAAGAATATTGGAGAGCCATTTTAAAACAATCATGAAAGTACAAAGAAATAGATTATCCAGACATCCTTTCATTGCCTTTTCCTACATGGTTTAGAAAAACACTAATTATCGAAATGATGCACCTGAGGCCTCCCAAGGCCATAACAAGAACCCTCCAAGTCCTCAACATAATAGCTCCAGCATTAAGTCATACATTGAGATGTCCCAACAGCTCCAGCTCTATGTCAAAAGCTGAGATGTCCCAACTGGACAAAATTGAGAAACCATTGCATGAGATCCATAGACAATTGATGATTCAATGAGGAAATTTCTATGCCACCTGAACAACGTTAGACAAATATCATCTCAAAGTCAAGATAAAAATATCACCAAATGGGGTGCCATCTAGACTACCCCGGGACAGATGAAGCATGACCAAAATCCCTAATAAATGGCATTAAGTGGCGAGGACAGATGGAATTGAGCAGGTTCAAGTTTGGGCATGCATTACATAGATTGATAATGATAATTTGTACCAAAGTCAAGGTAGAAGTGCCCAAATAGATCAGAGGGAGATAAACATATATAGGAGGCCAACATCGATATTTTTATAGGATGATAAGGTCATTGGAACTGTATTCCATATATAGGAACTAGCAGAGGCAATGTTTAACATATACGTGTAAGCAGTTGACATATACTGACAAATAAAAATAATGATGTGTAAGGTCCTAGTTGAAAGGATCAAACTACATCAAGATATTTTGATGTCTATAGATTCCATACAACTACAGGTGTAGAATTTGGACAACAAGGTCACTCAACTCACAAAATAAGTAGCTAATCCAGGCTCACAAAGTCTCGAGAAGAGGATAAACCAAAGAAGGCTAGTGATTTCACAATATATGATTAGGAATGCACAATATTTTCTTTTTTGATATACTTCTATTTCACAGTATAAATGATATCTAAACTAGTATAGTTATGATGGATAGAACAAACTCCGGTTATGAGAACAATTTGGAAGCTATTTATTTTAGTTTAGCATCTAAATTAAATAAATAAAAGTTCAGCTATAACAAAATTCCGAAAGCTATGTTCTCTTGGACCAAAATACTTTTTAGTTTCCCTAGTACAAGAGTAGTAGACACGCATGTATTTTTTATCACCATTGGATTAATATGCAATATCAAAAAGGAACTTGCACCCTTAAAAAATACAATAAATAAAAAATGGTCAAGACAAAATTCTATAAAATATACTCTTATATTGTGGATCAAGGGACCACGATAGAAGAATAGAAGGCAGAGCAATAAGACCATCTCAAGAAGTAATAAAATATGGCAAACTTGTCCACTTTTTTGCACATTTTGGTATGTATCATAAGCTCTCAAGTTCTGAGCGCATATTCTTCAGCTTCCCATCATACTAGAACCCACATAGAGGATCACAACATTTTTCAGGGTACTACCTTCAGACAAGGGCACAACAAGAATGATTGATACCATTTCATATCCAAAGTCACCACGCCACATGAGATCTCAACAGCAAAATCATCTCAGACCAGTCCCTGGGAGACGGACTAGGTCCTCTAGACCTCAGTAGTGTGCGAACTTCCCCAGACAACAATTTAGTGGACATTCTGCACCTCCTGCTGTCCCTTCATCGGGTCAACAAACTTTATGGAGCTTTTTCAGTGTTCTTCAGTCAACCTTGGATGTTAGGAGAGATGGGTTTGATCCTCAGGCCCATTAGACTCTGGATCTTCTCCGTCAGGGAATTCCATACATTGTATCTTTTATGTTCCTGCATTGTACATTTTAAATTCATGCATTGTATTTTTTATAGGATACTGTTTGGTTCTCCCGCATTGTATGGAAATCATTGTACTCAACAGTCCCTTTGACCTACTTTGTGGTCATTAGTTGGATATAAATATAATTATCTTATCTTATCTTATTTGCCTGCAGTATCCCATTTTACTAGTGTTCCACATTATCCTATAAGTATCTAGCAATTGAAAATTAAGCACTTTAGTATTTTGGAAGGTTGTAAGGAGTGGAATAAGCCCTTCCTATTGCTTTTTACCTTCAAATACTCATCGATAGTACTATATATGCTTTCCTACAAGTTGACTCCAAAATTTTAACTGTCATGCTCTAATTGGGAAATGGATCCATTTAGCTCCAACCAAACAATTTTTTATCGAATTGATTAGTTTATAACTTGCTATACATGTACCCTGAATGGATATTTATAGAGTTTTTCTAGTGGTGTTATGTATAATACTATAATGTTCTTTACTTGCATGGCTGGTTCTTTAATTGTTGACTATAATGTTAATATAATCCACGTTACAAAATCTATTGAAAGCATAGGTTGTAAGGTCAATAATTTGGTTTTGTTTCCAATAAAAAAGCAAATTAGATAAGTGACTTGGACATGTATAAGATATATAATGGATCATGAGAACACAACTGGGAATTTCTGCAAGTAAAATTCATGAGTTGTGAACACAATTGCCTTTGAATCATTTGGAAACAATTACTACATAGCCATTCCAAACTATTGTTCCTAATTCAAATTACAACTCAACTTCCCTGTTAATTCTAATACACATCCCTCCATTTTATTATTGTGAATACATAATACACAAATTTTTAATTCTATGAACTAAACTATAGAGCTACAAATCTGAAAACCATCTATACAGTTCTCAAAACAGTACATTGTATAAACTCAAAATTCTGATTTGTATATTCAAAGGTATAGACACCACATAATATGAAAAATTAGAACACAATATAGAACTAAATCTGTAAATTATTGTTCTGGGAATAATGGACAACAAACAAAATGTGCAGGAACTCAATCACATAATTTTCCATTACTTGCAAAAAAGAATGATAAAGCAATTTTTCATAACCCTCATTGTTTCACTACTCTAGTGAAACACCCTGTCATTCTTTTATAGATAAATAAGGCTCTGTTTTACAAGGAAATTCCATCATTGTTGTGGTGCATCTTCTCTACAAGATGCAAAAACACTAACTCTAGATACCTAGAAAGAGTGCACCCAACTTGCAAGAGAAGATTACCCATAATAGAGTGCTTCCTTACCTAGGAAAGTGTGCCCTAATCTAAATCTAACTACATTCTCTTCCATGCACTTTTCTTAGAGATGGAAACGATGCCCAAAAGACTGAAAAAGAACTAGAATGATAGTTCTAAAAATGGAATTCCAGTACCTAACTAAACTCAGAGACATTCTAAATATGACTATGTCAAAGTTTGCAACAACACCTCACTCAAGATAGAATGGATCTGAGCATGTATGTATGCATCAGCCATAAGATTCCTACAAAAGTAATGTGCCTACTCTAGTGTGCATAATTGATTCACTTCAACCATCCACAGAAAACACTATAGCACAGTGACCAAGTGAACATAACCTGTTGGATATGATGCATTGGATCCTAAAGGAGAATGCCTTCTGATCTATACGCAAACTAACACATTGCTAAAGTCAAGGAGCCTTCAAAGCTCAACCACCCTTACTTTCTTTGCCTCCTTACCTGCCTTCGGAAAATGCAATAGCTAAAAAATTTCATCCAGGCTCTTCTATAGTTGATGACTAGTTTCAAACCCTATTAGGCTTGCTACTGCATGTTACCGTGGACCCATGATAATGTGGAGCAAGTGGAATGGGCAGGTGCAAGTCCTATGTGAGCCACAACTGCTTATTAGCCCAAACAGTTCTCTGAATTTGATAGTGTGCTATCAATAGTGTTCTCCCTATTTATGGATGCGAAAGAAAATAAAATTTGAGTCCAACCACCTATTCCTACTCATTAATACATAGATATACACTTATTGGCCCAAAATTTATGTTGATTTATTTTCTTTGTCCATGGTCTTGTTTGTCAATTTGATTCAACTTTGTTGAAAAGATCGGATGCAACTATTACTATAAAACATATCCATTGTGCCAACTTCGCTGCAATACTTTGCCCAAATTTTGACAGGAGGTTATGGTGCCCTACTACTTTATAGTCCACAAAAAATGAGGAAGGAAAAAGGGGAATTCCTATACAGGTTTACTTTCCAATGGGATGTTGATTTAGTAGTGAGAAATAAATAGTTGTTTATGTCATAAGCCATACACCAAGTCTCCTATCGAGGGAAAGTCCTCCCATCACTGACTATGTAATTAGGATTGGATGAAAGTGCTACGTGACTTTGATGGAACAACTTCCCCTATTTTTTTTTAGATCTTAGATAAATATAAGTTTGACCCTTTCCCAAAGGTTGTTGATTTCAGGGCAGCTTTCATAAGAACTTTAAATTCTAAAGCTCAGTTGACACAATAGAAACTTTAAAATACACAGTTTACCAGAAGTTTTCAACGACAATAGAAACTATAACCTAACTTACTACTCTGGTGGATAAATAGCCTGAATCTCCACACAAGTACACCAATATTAAGATCTATGAAAATGGTACCCTGAAATCTAGACTTTTCTACAGAGTTGAAGCATAAACTTAAGAAAAATGGAGCAGAACCTTTATTGTGCATTGTGAAACAAAGGAAAACAATCTTTAGTGATGCCTGTATATCCTCACACACAACATTCTACCAAACAGACGGATGATGAGTCAATCAAACGGGATGAGATCACCTAGATTAACTTTGTCATACATAACCATAATGGATACAGAACAACTGCAAGATCTGCACTCCTTCAACTTTGTTGTTTACAAGGTTTACATAAGTTAGTGGAGTGATGGATTGTTGAATAGTAACTATGGGTCATTCATTTGCTCTTTCTTGTAGCTTTGCAAACCAAGAGGAGATTTTCCCTGACATATGTAGGTTGGTCTAAGATTACTTCCCTAGATTCTGAAGAATGAAATAATACACAGAATAACTGAGAAACCTATTCCCCAACAAAGTGATAATATTTCAAAGGACAATGGAGTTTCCCAAAGCTTAACAACTTTTATCAAAGCTATATCTCTCAAGCTATTGTTATAAATATACACATATCCAAAAATTTATTCACATTCCTGTGCACTATTATGTTCTCCATACAAAACCCTATAGAGGCTAAGATAACATAACACCAATGAAATGTAATCATACTCAATTTTTCAACAGATCCCATTAGGTCTGAGTGTTGAACCTAGGAGCTCTGATACCACTTGTAACACACCATCACCCTTTGGCCTTTTTTAGGGGGGTCTTCCATAAGTGTTCAAGATGTTTCCACACCTCTAATCTAGTGTTCTTCTCTCACATGAGTTAAAATAACAATGCTTTCTTATCCTTTAGGTTTTGTCACAATCACAAGTTTTCTTACCTCCTTTAGATCAAATATTATCCCTAGTATAATTGTGCACTACTCTAAGACCTAGTACTCTAGGACATGGAGATAAGGTGATGAAGAGTGTCGAGAGAAGGATTAGGTCCAATGTGCTACCCATCTCTAAGATAATATGTCCAAAACAATGTATAAGAGGTCCCTCTCCTTCCCCTGTTTATATAAGATGACAAGAAATCCAACGATGTAGGGTAAGGCTAAGCCTCTGCAAGCAGCCCAGTCTTGTAAAAAATCGTATGCCCTCAATAAAAAAATGGTTGCAGATTTCTAGGATAAATAAGGAGAATATTAAAGTACTGAGCATCAATAGCCCCATCTCTGAGTAGCCATGACTCATGATAGCCACTTGTCCTCACTCTAGATTCATTCTGTAATAGTCTTTTATAGACAATCTCTGAATTTCTTGCACATATTCCAGGGGAAACCATTATTTGTTATTGTTAAATATGTTTGATTAGCTCTTCCCCAAGAAGTGAATGGAAATTTGTAAAGAGACTCATTGCAATAGGAAAAGGTCCATTCTGGGTATTTTTCTTGGCAGCAGAAAGCCTGGAGATGAAGCTATTTGTTAAGATATTCCCTTGTTCTATTCATTAGTATGGGACCATACCTTGAGTATGGGGCACCCATGTCTCTTTAAGGGAAATCATTTGTTTTCATGTTAAAAGGATGATGATTGGGAGCTATTTGGAAAAGGGACCTAGAGTCATTACTACTCAAAGAATTTGGTTGGATTGTTATGGAACAAAAGCACTTGATTTTCAACAAAGTACAATTTGTGTCCTTGACTAGGGATCAACTGTATACATTTTGGAAGCCACCGAGGTAGCTTTAAGAAAACAATTTTTGCATGTAGAGCACACTTTTATCTCTCTGACTGTCAAGAATAAATCAGGCACTGTCTCCAACCCTCCCCTCAGCATCAGGCAACCATTGTCCCTTATAATTTGAGCATTCATAATCCCCATCTACGGTTGGCCTCTCAAAGCTTATATCATTACTACTACGTGAGATAGATTTGGGATCATCATCATGAAAATCACTATTGTTATAGCTCCAGTCAATTTAGTAGATTTCACCTAATATCTATAGCAGGAAACATGTTTATTAACTAGATATGTATAATTATGTTCAATATTTCTTTACAATCTAGGTAAGAGAGGGGACAGTGATTTGTTTTCTGTATCTTCACATTAGAACTAATTTATCAATGCCTTTCACATAGCACATGTTCCAATGGTGCCATAATCTTGGTAATGTAATCTAGTGTTAATATGATGCAAACAATCAACAAAGAGAACAATTGCTACTGGTAAATTTATCAACCCTGCCACAATTCATCAACTATTGAGAAGTCAATTCTACAATCGATAAAAGCCTCAAAACTAAATGGGAAACCAAGCTTGAAATGAATGCTCGTCTGTTCATTTATGTAATTCTTCTAGTTACGATGCAAGTTCTGGAACTAATTCCTCATGTTTGAAATTGAACGCATAAAAATTCCAACCCGGCTAACCCCAACAGAGTCCAAAAAATAAAACAACAAACCAAGAAAACTTAATCCCATTGGAGCCTGGTTGGATAGTAAACTAGAGTCTCAATTTAAAGGTAAAGTGGGGTGTTTCATATCTACAAAATGTGGTCTAGGGAAAATTGATTTCGGCCTTTTGATAGTTGTTGGCCCTTAGTCCCGAAAGTGGATTGGAGGAGAGCCAATGGAAACTTGAAAAAGGGCTCAAAACATTAAACGCCAATGTTATTGGCAAGGAGGTCTATGTGCCCATATTTGTTAATCACAGTCCACACTACGTTGGCTACACTCTAGTCTGAGTGTTCATCACCATCCAACAAGTGCACAACGGGATGCTTTTCAATGCTAAGGATCGAGTCGTGGCTACGATTCAGCATTTTTGCTAAGCAACCCAAGGGCCAACATGTAGTTAATACCTCCAATTGTGCATCTTGTGACTATCATTGGGTTGCTCTTCCATGGAGAGAAAAGATTCAGGTCTGGCTTTTTAGTGCTATGTAGATTTGAGTCACAATCCAAGGAGGAGTTTGTTATCCCCTTACTACTCTTCATTGATGCCCTCAAATGGTGTTACTGATAGCTGGATCTGGTATATAAAATTCCTAATTTAACAAGGCCTTGATTCACTATTGAGATTGACAGAGTGTTCAATAATTTACCAAAATTCCATTCTTGTTGTGCTTTGCCTTGTTCAAATGGCATGCTCAAAAGAGATGCAACCAGATTGAAGCCCTGCATGCAAATTGTGGAATAGATATTCCCCATATGTGGAATATAAATCAATGGAAGTATGTGTTATTTAGTGCAATGCCTCGAGGTGTGTTTTGGGAAGAAATTCTAATAGAGAAAAACAAGCCAAAAAACTTGAATCCTAACAAGGTTCCCTACCCATTAATAATTAGGGATTTTATCCTAGAAATAACATTAAATGAAAGAGTGCAAGAGGAATAATTCACTAAAAATATTCTTGTAAACCATAAAAAATGGCTATTTGTCTAACTCAACATTCATTGTTTATTGTAAAGTTGGTCCTTATAATCAATCTATTTTCAATATTCAAAGAAGACATTGAACGATGATAGAAGATTGAAACAAAAGTTGTTTCAGCTTACCATGTTAGATTTTAAAGTGGTGCCCTTGCATATAATCAATGACTAAAGAATTTCGTTGCGACATTCCCAACATTTGTGTTCATGATTACTAATGTTTCTCTCCCCAACCATTCAAACTCTATTCCCAAGAATTCATGATAATTGGTTAGAAAGTGACACTAAACTTGTATTATAAACTTGTAAATGCAACTCGGAGTAGATATTATAAATCATAACAAAGGAGAACTATCAAATCTTCTAGGGTCCTTCAAGCCAAAGACCACAAAGGAACGAGATGACCACCAAGACTATTGAACCTTAAAGAATCATTTTGCGTCAAAGAAAAAAACCAAATAACATTGGATGTGGACGTGAAATCCTTAGGATAAATGTGCAAGTCACTCTCCTTTATGAGATTAGACTAGGCAAAGAATTGAACAATGTACGATTTATGGCACTTTTATAGTACCTAAAACTATGTTTAGACAAAGAAATTTAAAAAGTGCAGATCTATAGAATTCAATATTTGGAAAGAAAAAATTATTATAAGTGAAATGTTTTCCTGTTGAGGCAAAAACATTCAAATGTATTTTTTATTTGTTGTGATGTTACGTTGTTCCATCTTTGAGGAAGAATGACTTTTCACTATGAACTTGCAAGTTTGACTTTTAAACTGTCAGGATCTCTAGAAATATTATGTTGGCCATGTGCTTTTCTAATGTCCTCCATTTCCCCCTTTTGTCACCTCACAAAGGAAGTGCCCCCATGAGATTAGTCTGTACCCCTACTTCACATCCAAATAATTCTTTACCATTTTCAATTTATAAAACAAATGACGACAAAACTACTACAGTAAATTATTTACAAGGATGATCATGACACCGGGTCTCAAAAATAGAAACCCTTTCCTATATCATTAGTTTTCAGTGCAAGAAAACAAACGAAGGAGAAATGGTTTGATTCTTCACAGTACCTGAACAAGACCTAACTACGAACAAAGTGTGTTCAAGAGCTAATCTACCATTTCTCCACCTGTGTCGTCACCTCACTCAATGTGTGGACTAGATTTAAATGCGATGCATTCCTCCTGAAAATTTTATCGAATTATGCCTATAGTTTATCAATTATCCTTAACCATTTTCCGTACCAAAGACAACTTACCTTTATCTCAGTTTAAATTAACTAGTAATAATATTTTTTATAAATCAATCATAGAGCAACGATACCAAATTTGCTTGCATATTGACCAAATCCACGGGGAAAGCATGGCTAAGGGAAACTAGAAAGAAAACGATAAAGAATATGCAAGTGCGGAAGCCTTTTTAATCTCAAAATTCCTACTGATTCGAAGTCAGAGAAACAATGCTGAAATTTTGTCCAATATTTTATCAAAGTAAACCAGAAAGTCTCAGTAGTTGTAGACCAATTCCTTAGAAATAAACTCACTTCCCGCATAAAATTCGTTGCAGAGTAGATTAACCATCAACAACACCAAAAGATCAAGTAATCGACCAACATTTCAACCAATTCCATCAAATAGTCTCAATATTTCCACTAATTTCACCAAATCATGTCAAGATTCTAACCAATTTATTCAAACCAGATCAAACACAAATCATCTCAAGCATAAGAAAACCAAAACAACAGTTTCCCCAACACTAAATCCGGTCAAAGCATTTTCATTTGTTTCACCAAACACCCTGAAACAACAACAGAAAGAAGCAAAAACCCTAGGCACATCTTGTTAAATTCATTGCATCTTCATTTTCCCCTTGCTCCAAAGATCAATAAACATTTTAGAGTTAGCACGCTTATGCTTTCTCTATGCATTGACTCAATTTCATATTTCAACTACATGGTGCCTAAATATGAAAAAAATTTATTTTGTAAAAAATCATTTTAAAATAATATTTTAAAATGTTTAATTAACAGAATATATATATATATAATATAATAATATATATATATATATATATATATAATATATATATATATATAATGTAATTGAAAACTTCATTATATAGTATTTTTTTTTACATTACAAGGTATAATGTCATAAAGGTAAAGAGTTTGGATGTCAAACATATTATAATAGTTGAAATTGGGAATATCTTTTTTCTATAGTAGAATATATCTTATTTAACTCAAGATCTACTAAGTGCTAAGAAGGATCTAATTTCTTGAGGTGTAAATTTTATTTAGAGTGAAAAGAGATTTGATCCTTCTAAATATTTGGTAAATCTAGAGTTAAGATGGATCTAAGCTACGATGGATCAAAATTATTTAGTAATGCATAAAATTTCTACTAACTTGTTAACAAAAACAAAATTTACATCAGGTAACAGATTAATTTTTAAATTTTGTTGTTGATAAGCCCTTCGTGTCTTCCCATCCTTTCTTCGCACATTAAGGTCTGGGAGCATAGATAAACCTCCATGTATCTTATGCTTTTGAGCATGATGATATTCTAGTTTTTTTAATAATCAAACATTTTTTTTTGGTAACTAGGTAACGCCTAGGCTGGGGTCAGCCTACTTATTGGTTGTAAGAAGATCGGTACACCCAGAATGGGATGCTTATCACCAAGATTGTGTGAGGCTTTAGTCAAGCTTGGACACCGTTGGGAAGTTTAATTCCCCCAAAGTGGCTTCCACTCCTCTGACCCTCCCCATGAGGTTTAAAACTATGACCGAGCGAGGACTAAACCCCACGTAAACCTACTAGTCTATACCACTTTTTAGTTCATCATATTTTTATTCTAGGAATATAGTAGTCATTTACATTAATCATTTTTAATTTTTAATTATGTCGCTAATTATCTAGTCATATATTTTTGTCATGGACTAAATTAGTCATTTAAGTTAGTCGATTTTAGTTGAGTCACTTAATATCTAGTCGTATATCTTATCCCTAGACTAAATTAGTCATTTAAGTTAGTCATTTTTGGTTGAGTCACTTAAAATTGCTCAAATTTAATAGTAATTCACTTGAAATAATTGTGGTGACTAACTTTTTTAGTCGCGTATTCACTAATCTCCCATTTTGTACTAGTGATGCAACCTGTGACCTTTCACCTCCCTTTTCTCCTAATTTCCATTATTTTCATAAATAAATGTGCCAAAAATGTAATATTGTCATTCCAAAGCCTTAGCCATTGCCTTTGCCAATTTCCTTAGACATAAACAATCAAATGAAAACCCACTAGGATGTCTTACCCAATATTCAACTTGGAATAAGTGTCCCATCAATCATGGTTATTATTTTTTCCTTTATTAACTTTTATTACATGGAATTTTCACCAAAGTTGTTACCCTCCCCCTTGGGGAACACCATCCTTGGTGTTATACCACACCAAGACCTTAGCAAAACCACTGAAAAGAAAACATACTACCCATGGAACTTTATAACATAGCTTGATGCAATATTTACAATGATCACCCTGCTGAAAGAAAACCATCATGACAACATAATAACATGACATCGTAATAACATGACACCCATACCGCTAATTGGAGCTTTATAACTTAGCTCATGGAAGTATTTACATCCATATACATATGTGCATATAGCAAAATAATCAAAACATATACTGGAACATATACCAAAATCACACCAAAACATTAAGCCAAAACTGCTTTGCCTCAACTGGCAAACAAGCAAGGATACATAGCCCGCATCTGATCCACCATCTCCCATGTAGCTTCATCAAGCCCAAAGTTCTTCCATTGCACTTTGACTTGCTTGATTGCTCAATCCCTGAGCATGAACACCTTTTTTTGCAATATACACTAACGCTATGGCTGGAATTCTCCATTCGGTTTCATCTGCAATACAGACCGATCAATCACATGATCAATATCCTTAACATACTTCTTAAGCAAAGATACATGGAAAAAATCATGGAATTTCACTATCGGAGGCAGTGCAAGGTTACAGGCTACTGGCCCAATCCTCTCAATGATACTAAAGGGTCTACAAAACTATGGTGTCAGCTTGGCACATGATCCAATCTGTAAGGAGCTCTTCTTTGGTTTGATGCACAAGTACACCTATTCCCCGACCTGAAGCTCCTTGAACAACATGTTCCTATCTGCACAACTCTTCTACCTATCCTATGTTGCCTTTAGATTCTTCTTGAGCACCTGTATTTCCCATTCCATGTCTACCAACATATTTGGTCCCATCAATACCCTGCTAATCGGATCACTCCAACTGATAGGACTGTTACAACTCTACCCATATAATGCTTCAAAAGGACTCATCCTCAACGAACCCTAATAATTGTTGTCGTATGCGAACTCTACCAAAGGAAGATACTTCTCCCACTTTCATTGTTGGTGCATCACATACATCCTCAACTTGTCCTCCAATATCCAGTTGACCCTCTCTGTCTATCCATCTCTCTGCAAATGATAAGCTATACTAAAGGCCAACTCTATGCCCAAACCTAAAAATAACTCCTTCCAAATCTTGGAAGTGAAATTTTCATCCCTGTCTGACACAATCCTCTTTGGAACACCATGCAATCTAACCACATCTTTGATGAATACTTATGCTACATCGCTAGCTGAGAATGCATACTTCACTGGAATGAAGTGTGCAACCTTCGTCAACCTGTCCATAATAACCATGATGGAATCATGTTGTCTCACTTTCTTTGGAAAAACTGTAATGAAGTCCATGGAAATGACCTCCCATTTACACTCTAGAATCACAATCGGTTGTAGAAGTCCATATGTATGTTTACATTCTGCTTTCACTCACTAACAATCAAAACATCTAGCCATGAACTCTGCTACATCTCTCTTCATATTCATCCAATAATAGAATTTTTTCACTGTAGTCAATGTTTTTTGATAACCTAGGCGACCTGAATAAGGTTTCACATGAAACTCTCTCAAGATCACCTTCTTGAGCTCATTTTTATCTAACACGTATATCCTGTCTCTGAATCTGACGAATCCATTTGTTGTAAGACAATAATCCATACCCTGTACACATGCACCTGTACCTATACCTGTACCTATACCTACACATGTACCTGTATGTGTACTACCACTTGTACTTCTACCAATACCCTATTGCAACCCGTGTAAGATCTCCATATACCTGACATCATGCTAACTTTCCTGCAAGATCCTATCCTATAGATATGTCCCATATGAGCTCATATCTGCCAAGTGATTTACCTGTACCCACCTGCTGAGAGCATATGCCACCCTATTCTCTTTACCTTTGATATACCTAATCTCGAAATCAAGCTCACTAATCATGGCCAACCATCTAGCCTGCCTGGAGTTCAGATTCGGTTGGTCAAACAAATACCTCAACTCAATGTTGTCACTCATAAGCACAAACCTCCTGCCAAGAAGATAGCGCCTCCACATATTCAATGCATGTATGATCGCTACTAACTCAAGATCATGTGTTGGGTAGTTCTACTCGTGCTCATTTAGTTTTCAGTACTCATAACACATCACCTATCCATCCTACATAAGTAATCCACCAATTCCTCTCTTGCAAGCATCTGTGCATACCACAAACTCTTTGTCCGGATATGAAATCTGTAGCACTGGTGCATGTGTCAACAACTGCTTAAGCTACTCAAAGTTAGCCTCACACTCCTCTGTCCATTCAAACTTCTTACCTTTCCTTTGCAATGATGTGATAGGATAAGAAATCTATGAGAACTTCTTGATGAACCTCCTGTAATATCCTACTAGACCCATGAAAGATCTCACCTCATCCACATTCTTAGGAGCTACCCACTCCATGATGGCCCTTATCTTCTCTAGATCTACTGCAAAGCCTTCATTGGAGACAACATGCCCCAAGTAGTGCACCAGAATCTGAAAGAAATTACACTTGCTGAGCTTAGCATAAAACTTATTCTCTCTCAACAACCTCAACGCTGCTGCTAAATACTCGGCATGCTTTTCCTCATTTTTAGTATATACCAGTATATCATCAATGAACACAATAACAAACTTATCCAAATATGGACGCAACACACTATTAATCAAGCACATAAATATAGCTAGAGCATTAGTTAAGACAAATGGAATGACAACAGACTTGTAATGTGTCCTGAATGCAGTCTTGTAAATTTCATCCTCTTTTATGCGTACCTGACGGTATCTTGATCTCAAGTCGATCTTGGAGAACACTGCTGCTCCCTTCAGCTGATCGAACAAGTCATAAATCCTCAACAAAGGGTACCTGCTCTTGATAGTCACTTTGTTCAACTGCCTGCAATCATTGCATAATTTGATAGTACCATCTTTCTTCCTTACAAACAATATCGGCGCACCCCATGGTGATACACTTGGCCTAATGTATCCCTTGTCCAAAATTTCCTTCAATTGCAACTACAACTCAACCAACTCCGATGTGCTCATCTTGTAAGGTTCATTTGATGCTAAAGCTACGCCAGGCACTAACTCAATAGAAATTTATACCTCCCTGTGAAGTGGCAACTCTGTAATGTCCTCAAAAAATACATCCTTGAACTATTGTAAAACTGGGTACTTTCTCGACACATCCATATCCCCAACTTCCTTACCCTTATCACTAGAAAAGTGCACTGCGAGTAACTTACACCCTTTCCTATGGCTATGCTTTGCTTGCATAGTTGTCACCATCCTAACTAATGTGGCTTTCTTCTTGCCCTCCAAGACTCTTGGTTCCCCATTGTCATCAACAAACTCAATGGATTTGTCATAACAATCTACCTTGGTTCTATGAAAATACAACTAATCCATTCCCAACAACATACTATATGATCCAAATGGTAATACATATAGATGTGTTGCAATGGGTATACCATTAAAATAAAATGCACAAGCTCTTACCCAATGATGAGCTCGCTTCTTTGTACCTGTAGCCAACTGCACTAACCAAGACTCTGCATGCAAGTCCTTAATCAAACCACAATTATGCACTAAGTCAGGACTAACATAGCTATAATTAGATCCAGGGTCAATCAAAATAGAAATAAATTGATCACAAATCTTACCGTCCATCTCAATGATAGATGTGTGTTTTTCTTCCTACATGTTGTCAACTATTGTATAGATACGTGGAATACTCTGACCAACATCCCTAACAGTTTTTGCCTCCTATGCATGGTATCTCTTAGGCCTACCACCCAAATTTTGTGGACAATATCTCTTAATTTTTTCCTTGCTACATGTCATATACTCCAACCGACCAGTGCCCTCACCTCTATGCTTTTGATGTTGTGACTCGTATCCATGTCTAGTTGCATTAAACTTATTTCTTGGTGCCACATTCTCTTTCTCATCTGCATGCGGTAGCCTTGTCCTCTTAGGCTGCTATTTACCTTTACCTTTGTCTTTTCCCTTCCATCCTTGCTGAGATTCATTCTTATGATTTGATTGTTCATAGCAATGCTTCAATTTCCTAATAAATTCCTCAAGTGACCGAGGCTCATCATACTCAATCCGATCTCTAAATGCTAATGGAAAACCACTAACAAATCACTGAACTTTAGCCTTCTCATCAGTAAGATATGATACATACCTCAATAGCTCTTGAAACTTGGTCGTGTACTCTTCATCTGCCATTGATCCCATCTTTAGCTCATAGAATTCTTTGGCATTATTTTCGTAGTACCTCTCTGACAAGTATTTCTTCCTAAAAAGCCTCTTGAACTCCCGCCAACTCAATTCTTCTATCATGATGTCTTTGACCCGCTTAACATCTTCCCACCAGATGTTTGTTTTAACTTTCCAGCCGAAGATCGCTTCTCTGGCCTTCATGTTATCTTTGTACTCATGAAACTCAAAGAATTTGTTCATCCCAATTATCCAAGCCTTTGCATCTTCCGACTTCTTCACATAACCATCAAAATCAGGTGGTTTTTCTTTCTTAAATTCATCTAGTAAGCATCCCTTATCATTCCTCCTATAAGGATGATAGCGATGACGATCATGATGTTTATCAAAACCAGAGCTAGAATAGTACATTTACTCATCGCCCCTTTTATCTAGAGTGTCCAATAATCTTCCATGTCTCGCTGTATCAAATCTATCTGACCTTTGTCTACTAGGAGACCTACTTCCATATTCCCCACTAGTTCTATCCTCATGTCCATGGACGATATGAAGTAACCCTTATCATTGCAAGTCTGACAAACTTTGAATAAGTATAGCATTAACCTATGTTTGTTTCCTTTGTGCCTGTATGATCCGGACATTATCTTCCTTACAACTCCTTATCTCTTCCTTCAAGCTTCTCAGTGTATCTACGAAAAAAGAAGTGTGGTTCGCACCACGCTGCTCATCTGATGCATAGGGAGATTCTATGTAGTCTACCACATTGCTAGCCATTTGATCTTTTTCCTACAATGCATAATATGTCAGATAAACCAAATCACAATAAATCAATGCAACTTAGCATAATTCGGGGAGGATACCTCGTATGTTAGATCAAAAAATCAACATGATACATGTATAAAATAATCATAACATCATATAGCCGTATAACAAGTAAGTGCATTAACACATAAATATCATTCTAGCTAGGGTCCAGTCGTGAATGCAAGGCCATATCAACAATGCATGTTATGATCTCATGCATGACAACAACCATTACTCCATTGTACACATTGCCACATGCAACCATCAACATGCATAAGCAATGCATAATCAACTACACATACGCATAATCCATGTAGTTGAGCATAAGCAATCAATTCTTGTAATCAACCTACAAGGCTGACACATGTAATCAAAACATTCAAGAATGCACCTAACATACAAGGATATAAGTAGGTGACATACAATCAACATGTAAGTGACATCTAACAATATGTAACCATTCATATACTCATGATGATGCACTCCACAAAATAAACCATCAAATTCTCCATGACAACCTTACTTTGACCATAATCAATCATCAAGAAAATATAACAAGCACATGGAATGTAAGTGTAAGAGACACACATGCAATTGGCATGCATATATGACCAACACACACCGCTCATCCAGTTTGAGGGGTGAACCATGCTCCGATACCACTCTGTAACACCCTCCTCCCACATTTACCCAAGTAACTAGCCAATTGGGGTAAACATGAGATGAGAGGCTACCATGATTGGATTTGACCTCCTATGTGACCATAAGGAAGTGGAATCAACGAAAACATCACACATAGTCATCCAACATCAGCTTTAGAATCCTTAGGAGACAAGTCATCCACTCATACAGGTTATCACTGGGTCCCACTACTGTTATGGACATCTTAGGCCTCAGTCGCTCCCATGCTATGGGAAAAAGAGTGTCGAGAAACCCAAAGTCACTCACACAGGCTTGCCTGCCAGCGACTAGAGACTAAAATTGTCAGTTATATGCCAGCAACCCTAGGATTTAAGCCACGTTTTCAAGCCTAAAGCCCAGGTCACTACCCAAAATGGAGTGATAGCTTAAAATCATTAAAAGTACAGGAAAAAAATGATGCCAAAGAAATAAGTTGAACAAGACCTTAACCAGACCCCTACTAGCTATGACAGGAATTTCACCAAACATATCATCAACATGTAACCTACAGGCCTAAACAACAGGATTAAGTGTATGGATCTCATACTTATCTGAGAATCACTATGAACCATTGTTCCCTCATTTCATTTATTGAATTATCATCTATTAGGCCTTAGATACATTATCCATTCATTTACAAGTAAAAGCATGTTGAGAGCCATACATAATTGTTGTCATAAAACATACATATACCCAACATAATAGGGACAAAAATATCATAAACATATCAACCATAGAGTCCACATATACATCAGTACATTTACACATGAAAATCAAGAGAATGAATTTCTCATTAATGAATGCAATAAACCAACCGAAGATGGGCTACCACGATCCACCCGACCATAGAATGGTTGAGCCAAATCTCTCTTCAACCATTCACCCCCATACCATATTCCAAGCATGAATATGGGAATCAAACTAAAATAACCAACCAGGTCATACCGAGGCTAAACCACCTCACCCTCATCAATATAAACCAGGCTTTATTGTGATGCATTTCGTATCACTAGACCAACACAATGAACACATCATAATAGGCTTTACCGTGAACTCCACTTGGTCACTGGGCCAAACTAGCATGGATGCCATCGAATTTATCCACCTACACCATGAGGAATTTTCCTGTCTCCTAGCCTCTCAAGCTTTACCGCAATCCAAACATGGATTTCTAGGCCCTCTTGGCTTTACCACAATCCAAACCTAGATTTCTTTACCACCTCTTGGCTTTACCGTATATCTTGCGATTCACTGGAAAGGATTCCTAGACCCACCAAGACAACATAATCCTGGCTTTATCGCAACCCAGAGTCTGGCTCAAGGGTCACTAGGCCAGTGGATTTATGGTGATCCATATTCTGGTTCAAGGACCACTAGGCCATGTGCTCCATCATTCAGAGATCCACCCCACTCAACTTCGAATCCATCCAGTAATCCAGCTCAACCAAAACATGAGAACCCCATCACATCGTGGCTATTTGGAAATGGAAAGGCTAGGCTAAAAAACATTGTTACACCTGACAAAACCCATGCGATGCTGGAAAAGAACCACATGCAATGTCATGCATGCCAAGTCTAGCAAGAAAAATACACATGTAAGTCGATACTTGCAATGAAGCTTGTTGTAGTTGCTTGATCTTGCCTTTCCCTGCTTAATCTTTGCTTCCTCGTGCCTTCTTTTCCTTTCTTGCTCCAATGCCAAAATTGATCCAAGAAAACTCTAAGTGTCCAAGAGTGAGAGAGAGAGAGAGAGAATAATGAGAGAGCTCCAAAACTCAACTAACAAAAAGTTACCAACTGATTCTCATAAGCCTTTTTATGAATGAGGCCTTTATTTTCTTCATTTTCCATTATTTTCTTTCAATTTCCTCCTCACATGCAACATGTGACCTTTCACCTCCATTTTCTCCTAATTTCCATTATTTTCATAAATACGTGTGCCAAAAATGCCATTTTCCCTTTCCAAATCCTTAGCTGTTGCCTTTGCCAATTCCCTTAGCCATAAACAATCAAATGAACGTCCACTACGATGCCTTGTCCAACATTCAACTTGGAATAAGTGTCCCATCAACCATGTTTAGTATTTTTTCCTTTATTAACATTTATTACATGGAATTTTGACCACGACTATTACATCTACAAAGTGGAGTTCCCATTCAATTCAAGTGTTTTTATGGCATGTCAGGATCTAGGAGAATTCTAGGAGAATTTTCAAAGTGGAGCACCAACCGAATTGAAGATGTTGGAGGCATGTCAGGATCTAGACTATATGGGAGCATCTATAGAGTGGAGCACATGCCCAAGTCAAGGCATTGAAGACATTGGAGGCCTGTCAAGTTCTAAAATAAGTTTGGGATCGTCTACAAAGTGGATGACATGCCCAAGCCAAGACTTCGAAGGCCCGTCAGGTCCCCCACAAAGTCATTGCATGTTTTTTTATATTTGAAGTTGTCTTATAGTTTATTTGTTCTAGATATAAGGTACACATTGGAAGTTCTATGGTTATGGCCATATCCAATTCAAATCATTTGTGCTTATATGCATGGTTACATGTCAAATTCCAATATGGAGCACATTACATTGAATATGCCTTCAAACTTTTTAATTGTGAATATTGTCTAAAGCCTTTTCACCAACTTTGGGGTCATTTTGTTTCCGTTGAAGGTGTTCTTCAAATAAGCAGTATAAGCCTCTTTATATTGAAATTCAAAGTACTCACTTCAAATAAGGCCAATGACCTTTGTTTTTTAGGAGCCTATCACCTTATTTAATCCAATTGAGTGATACATTGAAATCAGGTGATATGATTTTTCAAAGTAGGCTTGATGGCGTGTTCCATATTTCAAAATGGCATGATCACATCTTCAAAGAGGCTCAATATAGAGGGCCAAGTTTTCAAAAGCATTTAATGAGCAATATTTCAAAACAACCAAATGACCTATTTCCTTGTGTCAAGGAGAGATTTTGAAAGCATCTAATGAGGGATCTTTCAAAATGGCTTAGTGGTCCATTTCCTCCATCATGATGATATTTATAAAGCACCTAATACATGATCTTTTGAAATAGTGTGATGGTTTATTTCGTTGCATTTTGTAGACCTTTAGAAAATGCCCAATGGATGATTTTTCAAAATGGCCTCATGGTCCTTTTCTTCACATCTCTTTTAAAAGTGTTTGATGGGCAATCTTTCAAATGGCCTAGTGACCTTTCATTAAGGGAATTTTGAGGTCTAAAATGGACCTCCTAAGAAAAATGTACAACCAAAATAAACTTTATAACAACCAATAGGATTCAATATAATGATGTCAACCATGAGGGATGATTCACCATTTTGGAGTAAAAAATAAAAAGATTAAAAAATAATAAAACGATTTTTTTTAGCTCGTATTTTCAACTTATCTCCCTAAGTTTTTTCTCAAATTTTGAGTGGGAGTACTCGTTGGATGCAAAATTTAATTCCTCATCCAAGGAGTACCCAAGTTGCATACTTTTGATGGACCTTGCTACACAAAAAATGAGAAATACATGAACAATCATGATTACAATCACGTTTTTAATGTATTTCTTAATTTTTGTGTAGCAGAGTCCATCGAAAGTATGGAACATGGGTACTCCTTGAATGAGGAATCAAATTATGCATCCAACGAGTGTTTCTCCTCAAAACTTGTGTAAACCCTAGGGATATAAGTCGAAAATACGAGTTGAAAAAATAGTTTTTTTCTTTTTTCTCTCTAATATTTGATGATGTAATCTAATATTATTTTATTAATTCTACTATTATTTTATAATTTCTTTAGGAGGCCCATTTTAGACCTCAAAATTCCCATAGCGTTCCTTACATTGGGTTGATCTTTCAAATATCCTCACAGGAAATATTTTAAAATAGCTCAATGACATATTTCCTTCCATTAGGTAAATATTTCGAATGTGCCCAATTAGTGATCCTTAAAAACAACCCAATGACCTATTTCCTTTCTATCCAAAGGAACTTTCAAAAGAGTTCTTTGGATCAATCATTCAAAGGGAGGAGTCATAACTTTGTGTTATTGAAGTAATACCTCAAATGGGCCCAATGTAAGCATGACAAGGGAGTTGTGCGTAAAATCCGACCCACATAATGTGATTTAATTTGAATTGAAATGAGTATAGAAACCCAAAAAATCAAGTCTACAGAGAAGTGAAATTTTTTTACTATTACTCAAATGTGGTCGTGAAGAGAGATGGTTACATGAAAATTTTGTAACATTGTAAAGTTGGAAATATATATA
>APFE031353885.1:0-12708 GCA_000404065.3 Pinus taeda | reverse complement strand
CAGGTTAATTTAATAACTTAAAATAATGATATTTTGTAACCTTAAAATGTTAATTTTGTGATTTATGATTAATACGAAGAAATTCCAATAAAATCACTTATCAGATTTTATGTGGACGTTTGAAGCACTTATCGTTGTACTTATTAATAAATGAAATATTTGAAAACCATATTAATTGCAGAACCATGTTCGTCCTTGCTTGACATCAGGACCGCGGTGATTTAGAAACACTTTATACACATAGGATGTTCCGTCACGGGAGGAGGTAAAGTTAACGTTTGCCATTGGATACAGAATAACAGAAAAGTAAGATTGAAGATATTTTGCAGAGATCGAGAAAGTGCGGTGAGACTCAATATTTGCGTCAGAATGATTCTGGAGGGCAAGCAAATTACCAGCTGTGCCTTTGCTATTCTTGTGTGTGTATCAACACCCCAATGTTTGGGCACACGATTGAAAACAAAACAGTTCTGGAATGTGGTTGATCACTGAGCTTCTCATTTCCTTGAGCAAACCAAGTGGTGATATATATTGAAGTTATATCGTAATCTGAACGGTGGAATTTGGAAGCATGAAGTTTCGGGCCAGTTTTCCCTTCGTTTCGTCACAGCAAGCATCAAGTTTCTTGGCAATTTCCCCTTCGTCGTGTCACAGCATTATTGACCATTGCCATCTATCAGTTCCTGTATGCCTAAAGCGTTTGGAAGGCCTGTGTTCATTTCCTTGCGCAAATCTGCTTTACCAAAGATATGATTCCTTCAGTTGAGACCTAATCGTTTATGCAAACCAGCTTTCATCTGCTAACCCATGATATGATTCTTTGTGATGAGACGTTAAGTCTCCGACCAAAACAGGTGGAGTGGCATCCATCGACATAAAAAGCAAGTGCATCCGGGTACACTGATTTGGCACTCTTGCCTCTGTTGCATCCGGGTACACTGATTTGGCACCTCTTTCGAACTCGTCATATAGCATGCGCATCATGGCCTTGAGTGCAACTGGACTAGCGACATACTGGTGCATTTTTTCCGCGATCATTTACAAATTTGCATTGGTGGTTATGCACATCAACTTCTCGAAGTACATGTCCATCTCCAGTCGGACTTGCTTCTTTGCTTTTGCCTCGGTGAGTGTGTCAATGGATGGGATCACATGGGTGCGCACAATGACATCCATGCTCTTGAAAACTCTTGCATGTGAAGCCTATAAGCTGGTGATGAGCTATGGGAGTTCCTCATAGTTCCGTATCTGACTCTAGATGTGTGCCTTCAACTCCACTGCCTTTGGCTTCATCATCTTTGGCCAAGTACAATGGAGCTCCCTTATACCTCATTGTCCATATCTCCATGTGATCGAAAACAGTGTGTATGTCTATCAAGATGCGTGCTCTCCTAGCACAGTGCTACTTCCAACCATTAAGATGGACAACTGCTTATGCACGGTGACAAACTTGCAGTACAAATTCTGCATGATTATCTCGAGAAACGATACGTCATCAAGTATTTCTTTCTTCAACTCTGCTCTGGAGATGTTGTAGCTTTCTTTTCTTTCTTCTTGGCCGCTTGCAACTCCTTAGCCATGTGCTCATTCTCAGCTATCAAGAATCTCACACTTAATCTGGTGGCTTTAGCATATGCCTTTATAACATCAGCCAATGTAGCTGGATATTTGCGCACATCAGACACGATCACTCATTCCTGAAAATGCGCAGGAGATACACGGACATTCGGAGTGGGCACTTTGTATGACCGCACAACTCTGTTTTGTGACTCGTCGAATGATATGTTGTGCACGTCTGCTTCTGGATTGTCCTCGAGGATTTCAGTGTCTCCTTAATCACTTGGGACTTGCTCTGCTCCCGGATCTGGTGAAGCCGGTGGAGCGACCTCTTGGTCCTTGGGCATGAGGTCCATATCTTGATCTTGCTCTAGCTGAACCTAGCGCGCAGCGCTGCCGTTATCCCCTCCTGTAACAGATATAGCGTCTCACACAGAAGGGCAGCCATATTAAGGCCACGACCTTTCATTATGCTAACCGAAAATCTATCGGCCTCTTTCGCTGTCACTAGGGCCCCTTCAGGCAACATTATTGTGCTTGCCATCTGTGCGCGCAGCATCTGCTCTGCTGCTGAGGATCCTGCTGCGAGGTGGGTTGAAAGGGTACCCACCTGAGGGGGACGCACTTGTAATTCCTGCGACTGCGCTCTGAGGGCCCCCAACATAGTCTGGTGCTCCTGCATAAAATCCTGAAGGGCCTCATTGGTGACATCGCACACCATCTCGCTGATGTCATGTAGATCACCCTCAGTTAGGGTGATTGGGTCAGTGGCCAATTTCGAGGCCTTGACCTTCTTCCTTGACCCTGCTCATTCTGTTGTGTATGGGCGCTTCAACTGTGTGGGTGCGGTCCCTGGCTCTGCGCTCCCTTCTACTGTCTCTACTTCCTCAGCCTCTTTCCCCTGCGAGGGCATTGTTTGCCCCTCGTCCACCTTCACGGTTGCTTCCTCTACCTCCTGTGTTGTTGCTACTACTTCTGCAGCCTTTTTTTCTCAGCGGCTTTCTGTGCCATTTCCCGCGCTACCTATACCTCAACTGTTGTTGTTTCCTTCCGCATTTTATCTACCAATTGTGTGATGTGCAGCTTGGCATCGTCCTTCTTCTTCTGTGTTGCCACCCTCTTTAGTTCTACAAGATCTGGAGCACGCCATTCCGGGGGCCATGCCTCCAAGATAGTGAAAATAGCGTCGTTAGTGGCTACAAATGGTAGCTTCATCCACTGCTTTTCCAGATCTTGGCATGCCCTAATAAAGATGTTGTGCATATCAGCCTTGAAGTCTACAAAAATCTGCAGACTATTGTACACCATGGGTGACAAGCACGGCTTTTGATTGATCCACATCCTGATGTTCATCTCCATGAGCACCCAAAAGATCTTGCTGTCGCGTATCCTTTTCGCATCCTTCATGGCCTAGAGTGAAGCGTACTTTGGGGCCTCTGATAATTCTCTGTCAATTATGGGGAATTAACTATCCTCCGAAAATTCCCCCACTACGAGCACTATGGATAGAAACAACCATTCATATTGGAAGGTTTTACACTTCTCCTGGGCTTCGGGACAATTTTCCAAAAATTCTATGCAGAGGAATTCGAACCAGTTAAACTGGACCCCCTCTGTGCACTACTTGGCCAGTGCGATCACCGGTGTAGATACCTCGTCTGCTGGCACTTTCGCATAACTTTGTCGACCACGATTTGGGTTGCCACGCACACTGCTTTGTCCTTGATGCTAGAGATGGCGTAGCCCCTCTTCTTCTTCTCCAACTTGTACTTCATCTTCATGGCCTCCATGAGGGTGAAATCACTACCCTTTCTTTCTGATATGGTCGCGGGGTTCTTTCCTTTGTAGGGGAGCCAGGAAATGCAGTGAATTAGGTCTTCCATGATGGGAATAGGCTCTTCCAGCCATAGATACCCATCATCCACCAGGAAGAGCAGCTTCCTAATGACAAAAATGGTTATTGGCGCACGGTGGAAATGCGGCAATCATAGTAAGTTCAGCAACCCGACCTTTTCCACTCCGCGCAGCCACTTTTGCGGCTTTAACATTGTCACCATCCCTGCAGTGTTTAGCTTCATGAGGTTCCCAGTCTCACGGTGAGGGAACTTCTCGCGGTCAGCGAGGTCCCAATCTTCAAACTTCATGGTTGGCATGTGGCCCAGGTGCATGCCTTCAAACGCAATGTCGTCTAGGAGGAGCGGGATCTGGAGTGAACTCTTAGTTTCATCCAGGTCCTTGGGCACTTTGGCCTTCCCTTTCCGCTAGGTAGTTCGTGAAGACTAGACAATGGTCCTTGTCATGTCCCTAGACTTTGCACTTTATGCAGCATACCTCCTTGCGTGCTTCTAGGCGAGCTGTCCTATCTTGTTTCAGGCTCTGCATCTCAAGACATAAGTTCTTCAACTACGCATGGATCTGTTGGACTCCCAAATTAGGATCTTGTATCATGGTCTCGTGCAATCTCATTGCGATCTCCAAGGCCTCAGCCTGAGTTGATAGCTTCTGTTGTGATAACGCGTTCCTTAGATGCAGCGTTAGCGATGCTACAAACCTTGCGCAGTGTTGCCCATCCGTCAAGGTCATGTTGGATTCACGAATCATACACTTCAGTCTCTAATCTAGCTCCCATGGGGTTTCACCTGGAAGCATTGCGATTAAGTCTCTTTTAATATTAATTCACACTAGACCAGTGTTATTAGTAATTAAGTCTCTTTTAGTAATTAAGTCTCTTTTAGTTGGGAATAATAGTTGACCTTGATAGGATCGCCAGGATTCTTAAGAAGCACAATATTCTCTCGACCTTTAGACCTCTTAACACCATCCGTAGCTCTCTTAGATCTGTTAAAAATCATGTCGACCCTAAAGACATGAAAGGGGTCTATGTCATTCCTTGTTCCTGTGGGACCCCATACATTGGTGAAACTGGTCGTTCTATTATTCAGAGGATTAGTGAGCACACAACAGACTTGAAGCATGGAAGGGCCAAGTCTTTAGCCCTTACAAAGCATGCCGAGAAAACTAAACATCATGCCTGTATCGAAGAGGCTCAAGTTATCGCAAGAGTTGCGTAGTTTCACCATCGTAAATTTAGGGAAGCCCTTGAGATCGAGAAAAGACCTATGAATCTCAATAGGGATGACGGCTGGAAGATTAGTAGGTGTTGGATCCCAGCCCTTTTGCCTTAGCCTCTTCTTCGCCTAACCCCTCTCTTTTTGTTTAGTTGTACGTTGTTTTCTTATGATAACATTGGTTTAGTAATAATAATTTTGCTCTTTTAATAACATTAGTCCCTTTATAATTAATAATCTTTAATTATTCACACTAGACCAATATTATTAGTAATTAAGTCTCTTTTAATATAGCGAGTATCATGAAACGACCAAGTAGAAATTGTAATATTATTCATATTACTCATATATTAGAAAATTTACCCTAGGCTAATATTATTAATAATATTAATTTGAAGTCCGCATGGGGTAGCTCAAGTTGCAATGGATGTGGAAATGAAGTCTCACCGAACCGGAAGTCTTGGGTTCAAATCTTGGGCTACCCTTCCCCCGTAGTGGGGTATGTAATGGACATGAAAGTCGGAGAGTCCTACCAAATCTTACAAAGAAAAATAATATTAATTTGAAATTAATATAATAATATTACTATTAGCTTGAAGTTAATATAATAATATTGGTTAATATAATAATATTACTTAAAGTTAATACATAACAATATTTTATAAAAATTCAATGTTAATAGAATAATATTGCAAATTAATATATATATATATATTTATTATATATTAAAATTATTAAATAAAATGGAATAAAATAAGATTAAATTTACCCTAGTCTATTATTAAATAATAAATATTTATTTTAGAAGTTAATAATTGTGGTAATAAATTGAACCATGGTCTCTTTAATTGTGATTAGAAATTATTATATTATTTGAATAAGTTAACGAACCTTGACCCTTTCCTCTAGGCCCTGGTCTAATCTAGATGTTAAGGGTCTTTTTAACCGTTGCTCGTTCATATAGCCATTGAAGGACCTGCATGCACTATTTAACTGATCGCTCAGAATTGTTCCTCAACTTGTCCTGACGATGAGCCACACTAATTGGTTTGAAATGCGTCGAAAAATGATTCTTTATGTGATTTTGCTAAAATCATTCTCACAATCAAAGTATGGATCATAGAATTCTAAACTCTGTAATATTTTTTCTATAGTAGTTTATATCATTTTTAACTCAAGATCTACTAAGTGCTATGAAGGATCTAATTTCTTGAGGTGTAAATTTTATTTAGAGTCAAAAGAGATTTGATCCTTCTAAATATTTGGTAAATCTAGAGTTAAGATGGATCTAAGCTAAGATGGATCAAAATTATTTAGTAATGCATAAAACTTCTAGTAACTTGTTCACAAAAACAAAATTTACATCAAGTACTAGATTAATTTTTAAATTTTGTTGTTGATAAGCCCTTCTTGTCCTGTCATCCTTTCTTCACACATTAAGGTCTAGGAGCATAGATAAACCTCCATGTATCTTATGCTTTTGAGCATGATGATATTCTAGTTTTTTAAGTAATCAAACATTTTTTTTTTTATAACTAGGTAACGCCTAGGCTGGGGTCAGCCTACTTATTGGTTGTAAGAAGATCGATACACCCAGAACGGGATGCTTATCACCAGGATTGTGCGAGGCTTTAGTCAAGCCTGGACACCGTTGGGAATTTTAATTCCCCGAAAGTGGCTTCCACTCCTCTGCCCCTCTCCATGAGGTTTAAAACTATGACCAAGCGAGGACTAAACCCCATGTAAACCTACTGGTCTATACCACTTGTTAGTTTGTCATATTTTAATTCTTGGACTATAGTAGTCATTTACATTAATCATTTTTAATTATTAATTATGTCGCTTATTATCCAATCATATAGTTTAGTCCTCGACTAAATTAGTCATTTAAGTTAGTCATTTTTGGTTCAGTCACTTAAAATAGCTCAAATTTAATAGTAATTCACTTGAAATAATTGTGGTGACTAACTTTTTTAGTCACGTAGTCACTAATCTCCCATTTTGTACTAGTGATGCAACCTGTAACCTTTCACCTCCCTTTTCTCGTAATTTCCATTATTTTCATAAATAAATGTGCCAAAAATGTGATATTGTCATTCCAAAGCCTTAGCCATTACCTTTTCCAATTTTCTTAGCCATAAACAATCAAATGAAAACCCACTAGGATGTCTTATCCAACATTCAACTTGGAATAAGTGTCCCATCAGTCATGGTTATTATTTTTTCCTTTATTAACTTTTATTACATGGAATTTTCACTAGAGTTGTTACGAACCCTCCCCCTTGGGGAACACCATCCTCGATGTTATAGCACACCAAGACCTTAGAAAAACCGCTAAAAAGAAAACATACTACCCATGGAACTTTATAACATAGCTCGATGCAATATTTACAATGATCACCCTGCTGAAAGAAAACCAATATGACAACATAATAACATGACATCGTAATAACATGACACCCATACTGCTAATTGGAGCTTTATAACTTAGCTCATGGAAGTATTTACATCCATATACGTATGTGCATATAGCAAAATCATCAAAACATATACCGGAACATATACCTAAATCACACCAAAACATTAAGCCAAAACTTCTTTGCCTCAACCAGCAAACAAGCAAGGATACATAGCTCGCATCTGATCTGCCATCTCCCATGTAGCTTCATCTAGCCCAAAGTGCTTCCATTGCACTTTAACTTGCTTGATTTCTTAGTTCCTGAGCATGAACACCTTTTGTTGCAATATACACTAAAGCTATGGCTGGAATTCTCCATTCGGTTCCATCTGCAATACAGACCGGTCAATCACATGATCATCATCCTTAACATACTTCTTAAGCAAAGATACATGGAAAAAATCATGGACTTTCACTATAGAAGGAAGTGCAAGGTTATAGGCTACTGGCCCAATCCTCTCAATGACGCTGAAGGGTCTCCAAAACTATGGTGTCAGCTTGGTACATGATCCAATCCGTAAGGAGATCTTCTTTGGTTTAATGCGCAAGTACACCTATTCCCTGACCTGAAACTCCTTGAACAACCCGTTCCTATCTTCATAACTCTTCTGCCTATCCTATGTTACCTTTATATTCTTCTTTATCACCTGCATTTCCCATTCCATGTCTACCAACATATTGGTCCAATCAATACCCTGCTAATCGGATCACTCCAACTAATAGAACTCTACCCATACAATGCCTCAAAAGGACTCATCCTCAATGAACCCTAATAATTGTTGTTATATGTGAACTCTACCAAAGGATGATACTCCTCCCACTTTCATTGTTGGTGCATCACATACATCCTCAACATGTCCTCTAATATCTAGTTGACCCTCTCTGTCTGTCCATATTTCTACAAATGATAAGTTGTACTAAAGGCCAACTCTATGCCCAAACCTAAAAATAACTCCTTCCAAAACTTGGAAGTGAACTTTTCATCCCTATCTGACACAATCCTCTTTGGAACACCATGCAATCTAACCACATCTCTGATGAATACTTATGCTACATCGCTAGCTGAGAATGTATACTTCACTGGAATGAAGTGTGCAACCTTCGTCAACCTGTCCATAATAACCATGATGGAATCGGTTGTAGAAGTCCATATGGATGTTTACATTCTGCTTTCACTCACTGACAATCAAAACATCTAGCCATGAAATCTGCTACATCTCTCTTCAAATTCATCCAATAATAGAATTTTTTCACTGTAGTCAATGTCTTATGATAACCTGGGCGACTTGAATAAGGTTTCACATTAAACTCTCTCAAGATCACCTTCTTGAGCTCATTGTTATCTGACACATATATCCTATCTCTGAATCTGACAAATCCATTCATTGTAAGACAATAATCCATACCGTGTACACATGCACCTGTACCTATACCTGCACATGTACCTGTATGTGTACTACCACTTGTACTTCTACCAATACCCTATTGCAAACCATGCACAATCTCCATATACCTGACATCATGCTAACTTTCCTTTAAGATCCTATCCTATATATTTGTCCCATATGAGCTCATATCTGCCAAGTGATTTACCTGTACCCACCTGCTGAGAGCATATGCCACCCTATTCTCTTTACCTTTGATATACCTAATCTAGAAATCAAGCTCCCTGATCGTGGCCAACCATCTAGCCTGCCCGGAGTTCAGATTTGGTTGGTCAAACAAATACCTCAACTCAATGTTGTCACTCACAAGTACAAACCTCCTGCCAAGAAGATAGCGCCTCCACATATTCAATGCATGTATGATCGCTACTAACTCAAGATCATGTGTTGGGTAGTTCTACTCGTGCTCATTTAGTTTTCAGTACTCATAACACATCACCTGTCCATCCTACATAAGGAATCCACCACCAAGTCCTCTCTTGCAAGCATCTATGCATACCACAAACTCTTTGTCCAGATATGAAATCTACAGCACTGGTGCATGTGTCAACAACTGCTTAAGCTGCTCAAAGTTAGCCTCACACTCCTCTGTCCATTCAAACTTCTTACCTTTCCTTCGCAATGATGTGATAGGATAAGAAATCTACGAGAACTTCTTGATGAACCTCCTGTAATATCCTACTAGACCTATGAAAGATCTCACCTCATCCACACTCCTAGGAGCTACCCACTCCATGATGGCCCTTATCTTCTCTGGATCTACTGCAAAGCCTTCCTTGGAGACAACATGCCCCAAGTAGTGCACTAGAGTCTGAAAGAAATTGCATTTGCTGAGCTTAGCGTACAACTTATTCTCTCTCAACAACCTCAACATTGCTGCTAAATACTCGGCATGCGCTTCCTCATTTTTAGAATATACCAGTATATCATCAATGAACACAATAACAAAATTATCCAAATATGGATGCAACACACTATTAATCAAGCACATAAATGTAGCTAGAGCATTAGTTAAAACAAATGGAGTGACAACAGACTTGTAATGCATCCTGAACGCAGTCTTGTAAATGTCATCCTCTTTTATGCGTACCTAACGGTATCCCGGTCTCAAGTCTATCCTGGAGAACATCGAATAAGTCATCAATCCTCGACAAAGGGTACCTACTCTTGATAGTCACTTTTTTCAACTGCCTGTAGTCATTGCATAATCTGGTAGTACCATCTTTCTTCCTTACAAACAATACCGGTGTGCCCCATGGTGATACACTTGGCCTAATGTATCCCTTGACCAAAATTTCCTTCAATTATAACTTCAACTCAACCAACTCAGATGTGCTCATCTTGTAATGTTCTTTTGATGCTAGAGCTACCCTAGGCACTAACTTAATAGAAATTTATACCTCCCTGTGAAGTGGCAACTCTGTAATGTCCTCAGAAAATACATCCTTGAACTATTGTAAAACTGGGTACTTTCTCAACACATCCACATCCCCAACTTCCTTACCCTTAGCACTAGAAAAGTGCACTGTGAATAACTTACACCCTTTCCTATGGCTACACTTTGCTTGCATAGTTGTCACCATCCTAACTGATCTGGCTTTCTTCTTGCCCTGCAAGACTCTTGGTTCCCCATTGTCATTAACACACTCAATGGCTTTGTCATAAAAGTCTACCTTGGTTCTATGAAGATACAACTAATCCATTCCCAACAACATACTATATGATCCAAATGGTAATACATTTAGATGTGTTGCAGTAGGTATACCATTCAAATAAAATGCACAAGCTCTTACCCAATGATGAACTCGCTTCTTTGTACCTATAGCCAACTGCACTAACCAAGACTTTGCATGCAAGTCCTTACTCAAACAGCAATTATGCACTAAGCTAGGGATAACATAGCTATAATTAGATCCAGGGTCAATCAAAATAGAAATAAATTGATCACAAATCTTACCATCTATCTCAATGATAGATGCATGTTTTTCTTCCTACCTGTTGTCAATTATTGTATAGATACATGGAATACTCTGACCAACATCCCCAACAGTTTCCGCCTCCTATGCACTTTATATCTTAGGCCTACCACCCTAATTTTGTGGACAATATCTCTTAATTTGTTCTTTGCTACATGTCATATACTCCAACCGACCAGTGCCCTCACCTCTATTTTTGCTGTTGTGACCCGTGTCCATGTCTAGATGCATTCAACTTATTTTTTGGTGCCACATTCTCTTTCTCATCTACATGCGGTAGCCTTGTCCTCTTAGGCTGCCATTTACCTTTACCTTTGTATTTTCCCTTCCATCCTTGCTAAGATTCATTCTTATGATTTGATTGTTCATAGCAATGCTTCAATTTCCTAATAAATTCCTCAAGTGGTCTTGGCCACTTGCAACTCCTTAGCCATGCGCTTGTTCTCAGCGCTCAAGAATCTCAAAATTTAGCTAGTGGCTTTGGCATATTCATTTGTAGCATCAGCCAATGCGAATGGATGTTTGCGCACATCAAACATGATCACTCATTCCTGAAAATGCGCAGGAGAAACATGGACATCTGGAGTGGGCAGTCTGTGCGACTGCACAACTTTATGTTGTGACTCGTCGAAGGATATGTTTTGCACGTCTACTTATGAATTTTCCTCAAGGATTTTAGTGTCTCCTTGATCACTTAGGACTTGCTCTACTCCTGAATCTGGTGAAGCTGGTGGATTGACTGCTTGGTCCTTGGGAACGCGATCCATATCCTGATATTTCTCTGGTTTAACCACATCTGTGTTCATTTGTTCCAACATCTGTACAATCTCCTAAAAAGAGTCTTGCTCCTGTGACTTCCCACCATGTTTGCTATTTATCAGTTGTTCTGATGAATGAATAACCTGTAATCATGTAATTTCATCAATGTGTGCATGTTGCGCCTCCTATTGTTCTTATTCATGTTGTGTTTCCTTCTCTCTTTTGCACAGCTCTTGTTCTTCTCTTAGTTGCTTCTTCAACTCCTACAACTTCCTCTCTGCTTCCTCCAATTTTTGCTTCTCCCTTTGTCTTTGTGCAATCCTTCTGTTACACTGTTGGCTTGTTGGGGCTTGACCCAGGTTTGGAGTGATTTATCCAAACAAATCCCGGTATTACTGGCCCTTTCAGCAATAGTCTGCGGAGCGCAGACTGAGGTCTCACTCGAAGTAGTATGGGATGGTGCAAGAACCAGGTTTCCACACCCTGGAGATGTCTGATGAGTTCAAGTGGTTCGCGATTCGACCCTGCGCACATGTCGCTACACGCACTTTGCCTTACCTCGCAACCTGTTGTGGCCAGCAACACCCCCCCCCCTTGTTCATTTAAGTGTTTCCAAAATACTAAATGAATGGGGACCCTTAGTTAAATTTTTAAGAAAAAAATCAAGTTTTTCCTTTCTTCAAAATAAGGTTACCATCGCAAGCTTAGAAAGGTCTTTTGAATATTTTTTAACCTAAGTCTACGATAAGGGAAATATCTTTAAAACTGCGTTGCAAAAAGATAGGAAATGCCTCCATTTCTCTATAATATCAGTATGTGCAAGACCCTCGTGTTAAGCATAACATCGCATCACAATGAAGTAATACTCATAAGGAAAAAACTTCAAGATTTACTGATCTGCGATAACACCAATCGCAAGATCACATATCGTAGAAATGAACTCGCAAGATTTGGCAAACATCAAACTTCTACGACCTGCGATCTTGCGATCGCTGCGATGGTGCAATCTGCGACCTTGCGATTTGCGATGGTGCAATCTGCGATGTTACGTAAGCAAATCATAAATCACTTAATCACGAATCCTTCGGGCACGCCATTCAAAGAAAAGCCACTTACCATAATCTGACTCAAGATCATGTGCTTTTAATGATAGTAAATGAATTAGTTGTCAGTTATTAAATAAAATGAAGACGCGTGCTTTTGTAAAGAATTACTTCACGTAAAGTGGCATATTTTATATATCTGTTGCATTTAAAACTCTCCCATCACCTTTCTTAACCAGTCATTTCCACTTCACTCGTAATCTGCAGGAACGAAGAGCTAAGATGATTCAAAGCCAAACGCAGGAGAAAATGGGAAAGAAAAATAAAGCTCAAGGCTCTGAAGCGAAGGAAAAGACAAAAAAGATGGCGCCTTTGTATACAGACACTACCTGCAACAGAGAC
>APFE031353881.1:0-10319 GCA_000404065.3 Pinus taeda | reverse complement strand
GAAAATTGATGAAACGTGGTCCCTGGAAGAAAGAGAAGGTTGTAGCCTTTTGTAGGTCAGCACCTACGTACTAGTATCTTGGCTAGTACAAGAGCTAAAGGGGGTTGTAGCTCCCTTCCAGGAGAATCTGGAAAACGAGAGATTGTTGTAGCTCTCTGCGTACTGGTAAAGGACAGCACCAGTACAATTGTAAAAAGAAGTTTCTAATTAAAGAAAGATAGAGACGAATTGCAGCAGGTGGTTTTCACCCACATTGGGTTTCCATCTTATATCTGGTGTTCTTATGTGTGATTGTCTTTCTGCTCTGTTTTACTGTCTCTGGTTACTGTTATTTGATGTTGCATCTCAGATTAACAATCATCATCTGAAGGTTTAAGTAAATTAAAAGGTTTGCTCTGTATACGCGGTTTTACTTCTAAATAGTTGCGTATATACGCGTGTTGAATTAACTGAAGTAGCGTATACAATCTGGTTTTTGGAAAAGAATTATTTGACTTGATAATACTGATTCACCCCCCCTCTCAGTATTATTTCCAGCATTAAGCGGTTAGTGGCTAAGGTTTTAAAGGAACAAGGGGTTAATGGGTTATGAATTATAAATGTATGGGTTAAGGGATTATGGCTTGGGGGTTAAGGGGATAGGGAGTTTAGTGGGTATGGATTAAAGGCTTATGGGTTCTAATAATGGGCGCCTAATCACATTATCACAACTATTGAGGTTTCTCCTATCAATTTATTTCATTTGCTTCTGTCTAGGCACCCTAGCCCTTATGTCATGAGGTCTTATAGCCTTTTCTCATTATCTAATGGTAAGAATATAAATCTTACGAAACCATGATCGAAGCTCTCACATAAACCCATCCATGATACCCTTATGTCCCATTTCCCCGTTCAATATACCAAAATACCCCCCTCCCCAAAAATTCATGAGAATTGAATATTTGGATGTTGTCATTTAACAACCACCTCTGGAAGTTTAATTCTAATGATTTTTTTTTGGGGGGGGTGGGCAGTGGGGGGGTTATCAAAAACTGCCTCCAAAAGTTACATTGTCATGACTTTTAATGGCGGTTTGTTTGAAAAATTTATAGATAATATCAAGCACATCCATTTATATTTACAAGAGACAATGAAAATGTTTCTAGATAAATATAAGGTTAGGCAAGATCAACATAGAACAGAGAAATCATTCAAGGAGGGAAGCAGAGTATGGATGTAGTTGAACAAGGAGAGGTTGTAGGGGTTTGGTAAGAAAATCAAGGATATGAGATATGGTACCTTTGACATACTCAAAAAGGTTAGTGATAATGCATGTTTAGTAAGTTTACCTTTGTATATGCAAATTTACTTAGTTGTGAAGGTAGAAAATATGAAACTCAATGAGCCTTACATTCTAGATCAGGAAGATGAAAATTCCTACCTTCTATGGAGTGTTTGGCATGAGATCCTCATGTAGAGTTGACAGAAGATACAATTTTGTAGAAGAGGTATAAAAATAAGGAAGAGGTAGCATGACCTTTGGTAGAATGGTTGACATTAGAAATGGTCCACATATCTGCAACAATTACATTTGAACATTAAATATAAGAAAGGAAGCACCAATAATAATGTATATTATCTCAGTTGGACACGTATTATTGCACTGACCATTGGTTGCAATTATTATGGGTAGAAGACTTCAATATGGTCACAATTATACATAAGCAATTCATAATTGGCCACTACATAGTATATGTTGATAGATTCTGAGAAGGTACTAGAATTCCACCTATATGATGGATTGTTGTTCTACCTAGGGCACCTTTTTGTTAATTCAAGTGAGCATGGCAATCTTATTTGCGAGGTGCAATAAAGTCGTGTCATAAGAAGTTTTGTTTGGAGAAAACAATGGAAGTACTACAGAAGAATTTTTATTTTCCAAACCACTAATAGGTTGTTGGAAAATATCTCATATCATGCACTACATATGTAATCACCAAGCCAACCATTAAGAAGAAAGGTTTTGGCACTCCTCCACCTACTACTATCCATCCTTGGAAATCCATCTCCGTGGGCTATATGTGTTGCCTTGCGTCTACCAAGCATGGTAACAGCTATATATTTGTGGCCATTAATAAATTTTCTAAGATGGCTATAATGATTTCTTACAAGAAGAGTATTACAATAGAAGACATTTCCAAGCACTTCTTCGAATGAGTGTGGCTACATTTTTGGATTCCAAAAAACATTATATCAAATCGAGATAGCAGGCTCATGAGCATATTCGAGCTGAGCCTCTAGTCATAGTTAGACATGATTCACCAAGTCAACTGCATTGAATCATCAGACTAGTGGGAAAATAGTTGTTGCCAACATGATGATAGGTCACATACTACTTATGTAAAACTCCTAGAACCCATGAACATGGGATGAGTGTCTTCACTATTTACATCATAGCTATAATAAATACGTCCATAGATTGATCAGACATAGCCCCTTTAAAGTGGGCCAATATTTCAAACATTTTGCCCCATTGATGTTGAAATGCCTCTTGTGACTAAATAAGAAAAATATATACATATTAAATCCAAAGATGATAAAGCCTCTAGGTTTATTGAATGGTTCCATCACATCCGCCAGTAGGTTCATGATATCTTGGATAAATCCAATGCCATGTAGAAACAATTTCAAGATCAACATCAGGTGCCACACAGGTTTCAAGTGGGCCACAAGTTGTGCTTTTATGTATAGAAGGAATGCATTTTCAAATCCCACTAGAAGATTAAACCACTTCATAAAGGGTGTTACACAATCACCAAGGCCATGGGTGATAATGATTTTTAGCTAAGTATCACTCCATTCCTTGACTTGCACCCTATATTCAATGTTGATCATCTCTAACCATACTTTTGACCATTTTTGGATACACGAGACATTACTATGTAATTGAAACCAACCCACCTCAATCTAGATTGTTTTGAATAGGTGACATTTGATCAAATCATGGAAAAATAGCTTAACAACACTCACCAATAGAGTATCCAACTTTATTTGGTTGTTAAATCCAAGAAGATACTACACTAAGAAAAGTGACTCATCGAGGACCAATTTCAGTAGAAGTTTCCCCATCTCATCGACACACTCAATGCAATGGGGACCATTAATTCCTAAGGTGAAGGACTAGCCTAGTTGGATATTGGTGGTCACCTACCTATTGCAATTGGACCGCCAAAATGATTTCCTTTCAGTTTCATATTTTCTAGCATACTTTATATTTTTAGTAGCTTTTTAAGTCCTAAAGTTCTAAAGTTGTTTTGAGGTCCTAACCAATAGTTTTTGGGGAAACAAGAAAAAGGGGGGAAAGTGCCATCCACAAAGTGGTCAAAAAATGTTTTCCTAGGATATAACTTTCTAATAAGCTATTTTGGATGCTAGAGAAGAAATATATACCAAATTTATGACTCTGGGAAGTTAAGCTTCCAACTAACCCCATTTGGGCCTACTAACTTTTGGTGCTTCATCTCCTAGGGTTAAGTTTCTAGATGTTTAGGGTTTCTCATTATTTCTTCATAATGAAAAGGCTTCAGAGAGTAACCGTAATTTAGTTTAGAAGGCATGTAACCATCACATCTCTTCTCAGAGATAACATACCATCACACAAGAGATTTTGTTTATTTTCTACATGTAAATAATTTCTAGTAGTTTCTATTTATCAAATGAAGTCTTTTTTTTGTTGTATCTATTTTTTTTTGTTTAAATTGGTAATTCACTTCATTCCGTCATAAATATGTATCAGTTGTATCATATAGGCATGATCTATCTCTACTTTTGTGTGCATGTCGCCAATTAGATCAGGGTGTATGCTATTGCGACTTGAACTTGTTGAACCCTTGCAAGACTAGCCTTGCCAACCCTAATGACCTCCCATGGAAGAAAGAAATAAAGATCACGGAGTAACAAATCCTTTAAAAAATTTCTCGAAGAGTTCCTTGAGTGACGAAAGAATGAGATGATCGACAAGTTTTCCTAGATCCTTTCACAGGTATTAGCAGGTGAAGCATATTCATCCACCAATCACTTCAATGACATTTCCCACTTTAAGGTACAATTTAAATTTGACGTTCCTATATTTGAAGGCTAAATAAATGGTTAAATTTTTATTAAAAGGATACTTTTTCCTCCATAATTTTTCCGATAGGGAAACAATTAATTTTTCACTCCTCAAAGTTCCCCCCCATGTAAAGGATTGGTGGGAAACTTACAATGAGAAAAGAAAAAAGGAGGATACCTCATTATTTTCAACGAAATCCTCTTTGAATTATTTTCAATATGTTTTCAATGAACAATAGTAACATGTCGAGAGCTATGAAGATAAGTACATAATGTGGAACACATACGACATGAAAGGGACCGAGAGGTGTTGGAGTTCATGATCATTTTTGATACCCTACATATAAAGTTTGAAATCAAGGATTTCAAGTAACATTTGATACTCAAGTATTGTGGCTTTCTACATAAACACATGAAGGTAGAAATGGAGTTCTTGGACATCTCCTCGCTTGGTGGTACATACCGATATGTTGTAATGATTGAGTGGAAATTTAAATAGAAGAAGTTAGACTTTAGATCTATGAATCTGAAGAAGGGAAAAGGAACCTAGAAATTAGAGACTAAAGGACAAAGGCGAGGTGGAGAAATCGAAGATAACCCGTTAAAGGCACAAGCAAAGAATATCACCAAGATGACAAAGAAGGACAATGGAAAGTGGTGTGAGTTTCACGAGGGCCCCACCCACAACATAAATGATTGTAGCACCAAGAAGTCAATAGTGGCCGAGTTGGAAGCTTTAAAGTCAGATGCATGTCCCAAATAAGAGCCAAAATCCGATAAGGGGAATGAAAAAGGAAGCATATTATTAATGCAGGACCTAGTGCCACTTTTGCTACCACTGAGGTTGAAAAATTAAGCTAGAGGATGCATAGGAGGAGAGTGTCGCTTCCACTCATAGATTCAGTGAGGGGCTCTCCACTGCAATTCATTGTCAATGGTGGGAGCTAAAAGAACCTCATATCATTAGATGTCATTAAACAGTTGGGCATCCTGACCAGACCACACATATAACCATACACCATTGGGTAGCTCCACCAAGGACAAGATCTATGTAATAGCTAATACTGCCACATTCTATACAACATCAAGCCCTCTAGGGATGAGGTATTGTGTGATGGTGCTCCTCTTGGAGTTTGTGATATTTTATTAGGCAAACCATACTTGTGGAAGAATCATGCTATGTATGAAGACCTTGCAGTATTATTCTTATTTTGGGGAGAAAACTATATCAGGTACCATAGGTAGCCCCATATACCACCATTGCTTTTATTTTTGCTAAGCATTGGATTAAGGTCATCTCCAAAACTCGGAAATTTGTTTTTTTTATTCCCTCTGAATGTAAGGGTTAGATCATGGCTACATCCATGGTCCCTAGAAAGGGCATCTTCACATAATAGAAGGAATTTGATAAGGTTTTGGAAGAGTATATGGACATCTTCTCCTAACCCATGGGGGTACTTTTGCACTATTAAGTCATGTAATCAATCGATCTGACTCCAGAAACACCACTACCCAATTGGCCAGAGTATACCACCACTCTTTTTTGAAAAATGAGGAAATCAAGGAACAGATCCATGAATTGCTACAAAAAAGGCACACTGAACTAAATTCCTCACCTTGTAGGAGCCCAACTGTGTGTGATTATCATCTGAAAAATCATAATGGTTGTCATGTTATCGTGTTATGGAATATTTATAATGTTATGATGTCAAAGTTTGATATTATATTAATGTTCGATATCAAATTATAAAATGCATAGAACTATTGTACTAAGAGATCTGTTCCTAACCATTATGATAGTGATGTTGCAATGCTAACATAAATTTTTTGATTTGGTCAAAACTAAAATAAAATTAGAAAAAAATGAAGAGTTCCAACTCTCTCCATAATTAAAAAAATAAATCAATAAATATAATTTTCACTATATGATTATATATCTAAATTAAACTATAAAATTACCTTTGTTTACAAAAAAATTGTTGTTGTCTATGGTAATTTTATGAAGAATAATGTTTGAAGGTTTGAGGAAATCCATTATGGAATGCAAGAATCCAATCTTAGATCTATCTTAACTTTAGACTTGATCCCTCTCATTTCTTAGTAGATTCGAATTTCAAATAGATATAGGATGGCGAATAGCAAAACTCAGCAAGATGCAGGGGTAATCAAAACAGATATTCAATATATCAGTGAAAACACAACATTTCACAATATCATTGTGATAATAATGAAATAAATATTTTATAATATAATGACATTAGTAAAGTCAATAGTTAATTGAATTTTTTGTTAATAGCAGAAAACCATTGTAAAACTTTATTATTAAAGTGCTTAAAAAGTAATGTAAATATAAAATTCTAAATTTCTTGAAAATGCATGTTATACTTAGTTAATCTTTACTTATTATAAATTGTTAATTTATTTCCTAATAATAAGATTCTTTTCTTAATCTTAAATTTCAATATTAATTTCAAATTGCTTTATACATAATACATTTGGAAAATATTATAAATAGAAATATAAATTTTTAAATTGATTTCAATATTTAGAAACATATACTAATTTCAGTTTTAAATTACAATAAAATTATTGATAAAATTTAAATAAATCTAAATTTCTTCTATGATATTATACCATAAACAACCCAACTATGGTATAGGATTTGTTTCATTTTCATTATTATTACAATTTCATTATTTGTATTTACAAAAAATTATTATAAATAGAAATGTTATATAATTTTATTAATATATATAGTTATAAAAAGATGATTAAGGTTAATTCTCGTATTTAGTTTTATATATAACTTTATTTTTTGAAATTTAATTACTAGAAAGGTTCAAAGGAATGAAACCTGTTACTCATTTCTCTATACCTTTAGCACTAGACACTATTTCAAATGGTTTTCTTCTTACAGTATTACTAACTTGTTTCCAAAAATAGATATTTAAATATTGTTAGAATATCATAAGAAAAATAGGTTTACATATAGACTATGAAACAAATCTTAATAAACCATAGTCTTATTATAAAACTATTGTAAAAATAACTAAAGAGGATTTAGATGTTTTTCTCTAAAAGAAAAATAAAAGAAAACTTATCTTAAGATCTATTTTTATAAGTTCCTTCCTTCCTTGCATATCCTTCTAACCGTAACTTTTAGCAACATGAATACTTTTTCATTACTAGTAGTTCTCGTAAGCCTCTTTTATGTTGTTAAAGACTTTAGTATAACTTCTTCACGTTCTTGATTTCCACTTTTCTTTTTTAATTCTTCATGCTTCTTCCTCACACCATCTCTAGGTGCTTGCATAAAAGAAAGTATCTATTATTTGTATTTAGCAGAATTAGTTTATTTTCCTTCACATAGGAACTATCCTCTGAAAAACATCAATAACTAATTCTACACCTTCCCCAAGCTTTTTCCATGCTATTATATGCATAATAAGTGAGAAAATTAGATTTTTCATATTTTATCCAAATTTCAGATTAGGCATAAAAACAACTTCCTCAAAATACATCACCACCATTTCTTTTCATAATATAAAGTGTTTTCTTTTCCACACATGATTTACATACGACAAGTTACCAAACCTCTTATTTTATTATTTACTAATAATATTTACATGATTTACATATTAATAATAGTATATTGTTATTATCTTCTAATAAATCAAACAATACTAAACTATTTTTATATTAGGTATCACATGATGCTATTTTTACTATTGGTCATGTATTGTCTTTGACCAATTCATTAATTTATGTGAATACAAATACATAAAATAATAGGAGGAAATAACAATTTTGCAAAATGTTTTGGTTTAAATTGCACTAAACATTCCTCCATTATTTAAAAACATAATGACTTTCATGTTAACTTAGAAGCAACAAAGACTATCTCATAACTGTCCTCGAAAGGTATTTTCTATAAAATAAAAAAAGATTCATGAAATAATAAAAATTGAATGAATCAAAGAATGTTGTTGATTAGAGAAGGAAATGCATTTTTAGTGTTATATTTTTATAAAAGTAAATTTACTAGCTAATTTATACTCTTCTTTTTTTTTATGTATTTATATATCTAATTATTAATATACTTAAATTTTTTAAATGGAATTATTAGTATTGAATAGTGTAACTATCTAAATTAAATAGTTAATAAATGTTTGTAGACATCAATCCATGATAGAGATGTAGCATAGTATATTTCAAATTGTCCCTATTTAAAAAACCACTAAAATCAACTCATTTGTAAAATTTTTATTATTATTACTATATTACTATTATTATTTGTAAGGAGAATTAACATATCAGTGGATCTTATAGACATTTAAAATGGCATATAATAAGATTTTTAAACATAGAGATTCACTCCTATGTTACGATAAAGATTTTTGTCTATAAACAACGCATGTTAGAAGACCATTGACCAATAGTATATCTAAATAAGTTATGATAGAGTACCATGGACCAATAGTATATATAAATACATTATGATAGAATACCATGAACCAAGCTTGCCAAAAGAAACCATAACTCCCTCGCTCTGCATATATAATTTTAATTATCATTTAATTTTAAAGCATTTTTTAAATTATATTGCAAAGCAAAAAAAGTAACTATCTTTAAAATAAATCTTAACCCTTTACCAAACCTTTTTATTTTACGTACTTACTCATAATATTTACATATTTAATATATTATTTAAAAAACTAATAATTATATGGTTATTGTCTTTTCTAATGAAGCAATTCATACTAAACTAATTTCATTTGATATCACATGATGCTATTTTTAAGATTTATCATGTGTTGTCTTTGCCCAATTCATTTTGCCAAATCAATAAAACTATAGAAAATAATAAGTGAGGAAAGAACAAATTTGAAAAATGTCTATATTGGTTTAATTTGCACAAAACATTCCATCCATTATTTATAAACATGGGAATGGCTTTAGTATTAACTTAGAAACAACCAAGACTATCTCTTAACCCCCCAAGAGGTATTTTTTATCAAAACGTTTCATGAAATAAATAAAATTGAATGAGGCTAAGAATGTCATTGCTTATAGAAGAAATGCATTTTCAAATTTATATTTTTATAAAATGAAGTTTACTAAATAATTTACACTTTTCAATTTTTTCATTATATTTATATATCTAATTTATCGATATGATTAATGATTTTAAACACAACTATTAGTATTAAATAGTTCAATCACTTAAATCAAATGGTTGATTAATATTTACACACATCAATTCATGATAGAGACGCGTCATATATCTCAAATTATCAAGATTTAAAAAATCACAAAAATTAACTAATTTGTAAATTTATTTTCTATTATTAGTATTATAAATCTCACTCTCTCTACATATATAATTATAATTATAATTAATGTAAAGTGATTTTAAAATTAGATTGAAAAGGAAAAAGAGAATGACTATCTTTAAAATAAATCTTAACATTCTATTCTAACTACTACTAAAAATAATATTATGAGCATACCATCCATCATTTAATTATCAATAACTAAAATAAAACACTAAAAACCATAATTCAAAATAACGGCCTGAACGTGAAAAAAATAAAAATAAATTATATATACTCAATATTTATTTTAACCATTTTTAACCCTTTAAGTGGTTACATTTTCCCAATGTTGTTTTCTCATAAACCTACTTTGAAGGTGTCTCAAATGATGGATACATTATTGAGTAGAAAAGCTCATTCTAGATCCCCGTATAAGTTTGTTGGTTCGTTACCCTCTGAAATGAAAAAATAAAAAATAAAAAATAATGTTTTAAATAGAAGAATAATTAGAAATAAAAGAAAAAAGTGTGAGTAATTAGAAGTAATTAAAACATTGAGTAAATCACGTTCTATATAGAAAATTATGATGCAAATTATGTTCTATATAGAGAAATAAAAGAAAAAAGTGTAAGTAATTAGAATTATTAAAAAAATTGAGTAAATTATATTCTAAATAGAAAATTATGACGCAAATTATGTTCTAAATAGAAAAGTAATTAGAAAAAAAAAGTGTGAGTAAGATGTTTAAATCTTATAATTGGGTATTGATAAAATATTTTAATACGAATTAATATTGACATATACTTAAAAATATGTTAATAATAAGAAACCATTTTAATTTGAGCCATAAATGTGAAGATGTAAATATTATGTAAAAGATTTTAATGTCAATTGCCTATCCATTATATATCATTT
>APFE031353855.1:2456-31964 GCA_000404065.3 Pinus taeda | reverse complement strand
AAAAACAAACCCAACAAGCAAAACTCCTAGGAATTTCACCTAAAACCCTAACACCAATGAAATTAAACCAAGGAAATCTTTTAACAAGTCACATGCAGGTCTGGGCAGAGGATAACAACAACTAAATCAAAATAAAACTAATTTAAAGAGTAAAATTCAAAATTTTCAAAATTTTAGTAGGTACGCAGGTTCAGAGTTTACACAGGTGCATGTACGCTCTGTGTGCAAAGTAAACGTGCGTACAGGTACGCACTGTGATACAAGCACAAACTGCGGACTTCTCCTACAGTAATGAAAAGCAAAAAACAAATCTAGATCCACTAAATCCACCCAAGTCCACACACAACAAGCCGAAAACAGAAACAAAAAGAGAAGTTTCTCAGGTCAAAGTAAAAACAAGGAAAACAATCAAGTCCTCCTTCGAGTCGCCATTTTGTCACACGGAATATGTCGATCTTGCGGACAAGATAGACCTTCCTAGAATCTAAAGAAGACCTAATGACAAGCAAACCAACCAGACACTATCTTTCTCTAAATATGATTTTATAAATAATGGCAAACAAGTGTGTTTAGGACCTACCTTATGTCCAATGCAAGTTTGGGGATGCCCTCGCTCCTTTGATCCAAATGAGCTCCTTTGTCGCGAACCTGTAAACACAAACAAGGTAAACAAATTAAATAGCACCTGAAAAGCCAATATCATAAAACATATTTAACATGAAATTCAAGGAGTCCATTATGCCAAATTTATGAAAAAGGACACCCATGGAGTTTTCTTAAGTTTTTCTTCTGGCTCCCTAAAATTGAAAAACACCGAGTTTTCCCTATACCGGACTTGTTAAAATTTAACAGTAAAGGACTTGTTCAATTTTAAACAGGAACGAACCACTCCTTCTTAGGTTTCAAATTTTAAACTAAGTTGGACTCATCTGAAGGATGAGCTTATAAATAAGCAAATGTTATCCTCCTCAAGCTTGTCAAAAATAAAGAGGTACTTGCCAGAAATGGTGGGGGAAAAGAGAGAAAAATGAACCTATTTGTTACACTTTTTGTTTTAGAAAAGCCTTTAACCACTCTTGAACATGACACTTTTTGTTCACCTAGGTTGGGAAATCCTTTGCCTAACAGTTAATCAGACCATTTGAAAGTCTTCAGCCAGTTTCTGGGTATTAGCTTTGGGTCAATTTCCACCAAACCATCTGTAGTTTTGTTATGTGTTCAAGAGGTCAGTTCAAATAAACCATTCATCTGCAAAATATATGTCATCCATTTTGACCATCCCTAAGTTAGTCCTTGCCAAACATATTTCTTCAAAACTTGATCTATGATTTCCTGTTGTGGGCTTGCCTATGACAGATCACTTTCTATCGACTTCATCTCATTATTTAGAAAGATGATCTAGAAATCATCAGTACCTTGGAATCTGCATGCCCTAATGGCAGGCTTCTCGCCTTCGACGATAGGTTGCATAATTAACCTTCGATCAAAGGATTCTATGACGTGTTCGACATCATCCCATTTATTCACATTTCATGGATTGTACTAAGTACTTTGAGGGCCATTGAGATCACTAGTGGTTCCTCTCACACTTGTTAATAGTTCACATCATTGACTGGTAATCAAGTGGTTTCTACCATGTTTGACTTCGACACATTCATTCACATGGATAGAATTGTACTAGATCGGGAAGTAGAAATCAAGACCCTGGATCTATTTTCTACCATCCAGGCTGCGAGGAATTTTGTTATTCATTATATAGTGGACTATTCATAAACAGATGGCTGCACCCATACTATGTCTACATATGTCTATACTCTTGATGTATTACAAAATCGTTCCTGTATCAGAACAATTTAGTCAGTTTTCTAGTAGGTTTTGATCTGAGTATGGGAATTCCTGCCTCAGTAATGATATGTTCACATATATATGTTTTTCATTGAATTTTTTTACAGGTTTTGACCAGGGTGTCCACAGGATGATCCTTGAAATGATAAAGTACTTCACTCTTCTTAGATGACAAACTCTATCATCATCTATTACAGATTCACACTTTAGGGGGCAATCTGTTGCACAAAAAATTGTTACCTTGACATTCTGTAACCTGTGTGAGTCCATTACCACTAATACTTTCCTCCTTAGCAAGTCTTAAGCCTTAGTTCATCATATCAAGCCTTGAAAATAAGAGAAAGCCCTCAAAAGTCTCTAAAACTCTGGTTCCGCACTTTCTCTTAGCATTACCTACGGCCCCACACCTAAAGGTCATGTCCCTTGCACACCTGACCGCTCTGTCTCTGTGTTATGGGTGTGGACCCCTGTAAAAGTAAAAAATACGCAAGTATATTCTTAAAAACTCACTTTGAGTCATTTCTAGAAGCTTCTAGAAGGAATCTTGAGGTGGCAAGTTCGCTCCCTTAAGGTTCATGCATCCCATACCTTAAGGAGCTAACCCCTTGATGTGAGGAGCTTATCCCTTTGAAGGAGGACTCTATCCCTTCATAGGTGGACCTGTAACCTCCTTCCTCTACACTATAAAATGAAGCATTGGGCTGGTTACTGGGGAGGTTGAAAGCTGAATATTTTTGAAGTGGAATGTTGCTGGAACTTAGTCTTCCTAATTGAGCTTTTATGAGGAGAGATTACATACCTCTTTGATCTCATTTGGAAGAGTGTAAGGCTTGTCAAAGTAAAGGAGATTCCTATTTCGGACCCTGGGAAGAGCTTGTTCAACATCAAGGATGAAAAGGTTGTAAGGTTCTTCTACTTCAAAGTTAATACAAACAAGTTTGTTTTCTCAATAAGTTGTGTTTTATGGTTTATTTTATGGATTCCTTTATCACCATAATGAACATGATTTATGATATTAGCTATGCAGATGTTATTTGATGTGTTCTTGTTTTTGATTACAGGTTCTCAAAAGGAAACTCTTTTGAACGGTTGAAGGATGGCTGCTACAAACTAGCGTTGGACTTAAGGTAGGGTCTAAACACCTCTATAGTTTTTGTTTATGAATCGTATATGTTTAGAGAAAGATAGATTTGCTTGTCCTGCTTGTTGCTAGATATATTTTGATACTAGGGAGATCGGCCTTGTCTGCAAGATCGATTTATCCGGCCAACAGGTTGGAAATGACAAAGAAATTATCCAGGATTTGAAGACCCATTTGTCCTTCAAATTTGACATGAAAGATCTTGGTGCTGCAAACTATATATTGGGCAAGAAAATTAAAAGAGATCGGACAAAGAGGAAGCTCTAGTTAAACTAGAGGAAGTATGTCAAGACAACATTGTAAGGGTTTAATATGCAGGATAGTAAACCGATGAAGGTTCCTATTCCTATAGGTGTAAAGTTATTTGTTGAACAATGTCCCAAGTCACAAGAAGTCGAAGAGGACATGTCTCATATTCCATATGCAAGTGCAGTCGGTAGCCTGATGTATGTTATGGTTTGTACTAGACCAAACATTGCACATGTAGTGGGAGTATTGAGTAGCTTTATGTCAAAACTAGGGAAGGAGCACTAGATAGTAATGAAGTGGGTTTTTAGGTATTTGCGTGGTATTAGTGATTATGGTTTGTGCTACCAAGGAAGACAAGGATTCGATAGAGTGCTGGATATTCGTGGCTTTGTTGATGCAGACTGGGCTAGAGATCTGGATCATAGAAGATCTACAAGTGGGTATGTGTTTAACCTATTTGGAGGTGCAGTCAGTTGGATGAGTAAGAAATAATTTGTAGTGGCACTATCAACTACACAAGCAAAAATGGCACTATCAACTACACAAGAAAAATACACGGCAGCCACTCATGCAAGCAAGGAAGTAGTTTGGTTGCAGAGATTGTGTTCAAGTATGGGGTTAGTACAGGGAGCTATAAGGATATACTATGAAAACCAAAGTGAAATTTTCTTGGCCAAGAACCCTGCATATCATTCAAAGACAAAGCACATTGATGTTCAGTTTTACTTTGTGAGGGATATGATAGAAGACAAGAAGGTGTTGCTGGTAAAGGTGGACACTTTGAAGAGTACTACAAATGCATTGACAAAATCTGTGAGCTCTGAGAAGTTCTCTTGGTGTAGAGAAACAATGGGCATTGCAGGGCTGGATAAATGACTAAGCTCTCTTGTGGACCCGTGTGGAAAGAAAACAAGAAGTTTTAGAATTTGTATGCAGGTAATTTCTGTACAGGGTTAAAACCTACATTTGGTATTGGAGTTGTTTTGGCTTCAAGGGGACGCCTTTTTTGCCGAGGGGTTTCACTCAAGCCTGTGGTAGACCCCATTCAGTGGGACATCTGCGAGATCGATTCTGGTAGTCCCGATTTTGGGATCTAGGGGAAAATCTTTGTGTATATGTGTTTTGTGTGTTATGCTCTTGCATTATTTATTTTCTGTGTTTTAGAATTCGTATGCAGGAAATTTCTGTAGGGGGTTAAAACCTACACATAGGAGGTTGTGGGTAGTTTGCAAGCGAATATTATGGCGTACTATGGTTAGAACAATACCTAACAGGGAAAAACTAAGGTGGAGAGAGTTTCTGCTAAGGTATATTTCTAGCCAAGGAATTTGGATTAGTGTCAGATGATCGGAGTGGGGAAATTTGACATTGGCAGAAGGATTTCCGGAAGGGAAATAGAGATTTAGCAGGAGTCAAATAGAGGAATTCCAGGAGGGAAGTAGAGAGACTTAGAGGAGTCAAAAGAAGAGTAGCAAGATGGTCATGAATGGGTTGAGAGATCAGGATAGGTTGGACGAAGCATCCAACTTTGTGGTCTGGAAGGCCAGATATTGTCCATTCTAGACAAACATCACATTAAGGGCTTCGTCTCGAGAATGATAGCTATCCCAATTGATTCGATAACTACTGAAAGGTATGAGGAGGCAATGGCTAAGGCAAAGTGCATCATCCTTGATGGGGTCAAGGATCATGTGGTACCACATATTGCCAAGAAGGAAAAGTCAAAAGGGATGTGGGATGCTTTGAAGACATTGTACCAACATACTTCCGTGCAGAGGAATATGCTCATGGAGAATCAGCTAAGGGCATACTAGATGCAGAAGGGAGAGAAAATATATGTCTTCCTCGGTTGATTGAAGGAGATCTGTGACCAACTAATTTCCATAAGGGCCACGCTGAATGAGGAATTGATGGTGAGGACTGCACTGAACATAGTCTCAGAGGATTGGGATGTATTTTTCCAGAGCATATTGGGCAGGACAAGCCTTTTGGATTGGCAAGAACTATGGGTGAGTCTTCATCAAGAAGAGTTCAGACGATTGACTAAGGCGGGGAGTAGCGGCAAAGGGGTCAAAATCAAGAAGGAGGAAGAAGAGGATGTGACTCTCTAATCTGTGGGAAATCAGGAGAAGAGGAAGAAGGACCTATCTAAGGTCAAGTGCTTCCATTATGGGGAATTGGGTCATTTTGCGAGCCAATGTCCTAGGAAGAAGAGTAAGGGAGAGGCTTTTAACTCGAAGGCAGTGCCAGCGAGGGCAGAGAAAGAAGTCGAGGAGGATGATGATTTTGCCATGAGTGCTCATGTGCCACTTGAGAAGAAGTGGGGAGACATCGAGCTGTAGTCAAGCAGACTACAGGTGATGACGGGTAGGATCCTTGAGGTACCCAACCTCTTGGATTATACTTGGCTATGGGAGCCTCGAAGAGGAGTAGTAGGACTGGTGGATGTGGGTAGAGATGGATGCAAATGAAGCGGGAGAGAGTGCTACAGTGTAGGATTCCCCGAATAGCATGAGGCTTGCAGGTTGCAATAGTGCGAGAGGCACAAGAGTGTTGCACTTGTGCAGGATGGCACATAGAGGTGTGAAACAGTGCGAGATGTAGGGAGTTGTTGCAGCAATGCATAGGTTAGTAGAGGAAGCACTTGTTAGCAGTAGAGGGAGCATCAACATCAAAGTGTTTCTAGCTTGACAGAGATGTCATAAGTTGGGTGGATCAGTTACTTACTTCTCAATAACTGAGTTGCAGTGGAGTAGCATGATGCAACATGATGAGAGGGGGATGTAGTGAAGATGCAGTGTTGGGAGTTTGGACCAGAAACAACATGGATGTAGAGGGAGTTGTTGTAAAGATGCAGCAGTGGAAGTGGCAGGGTCATGGGAATTAGTATAAGATGCAGCAATGCAAAGGATGTTGGGCGGGGAGGAGCACATGGATGCGTGCTAGATAATTAGGGTGATACTCATTTTGGAGTATTACTAGAGCATAGTCCTCACTAAGAGGGAGTGTTGATTTCAGGTAGCTTCAGATGTGCTCTAGCCATGGAAGTTGGTGGAGAGGATAAAGCACATGAGATCTCTAAGACCCAGAAAGGGTTTGGCCAGATTCTAACTGGTTTGGGAGATATTAAAATAATTAATATTTTTAATGGAGTTCCTAAGTCTAAACTTAGGAAAAATAAAATATTAATGGGTATTAATATAAAACTGGGTTAAAATGTTCCAAAAGTCATGGATCAAGCCAAATCTAATCTTAGTCATTGATTAGATATTTAATCTCATCCAGTTGAAGGACCAATGAGAAAAGTATAAGAGGAGGCTTGAGGGTCAGTTGCAGAACACACCTGAGTGATCAGTGATTCATTTGCTAGAGTAGGGTTGCTAAGCAAAGTTGAATCAGTGATCAGTAGTGAGTATGAGGTAGAGAGGCAGGGACAATACTGGGAGACCAGCACAAAAACCGAGACAACGAGAGAAACAACTAGTCCAGGCTACAAAGAGCTCAACAGAGGCAGTGCAAAGCCCAGAGAGACTCCGTCATCCATGCAGAGGGAAGAGGTAGTGACTTAAAGGCCCCTAGAGGCTGCACATTTCCTCAGAAGGCTGACACAGAGGATCCTGGGGCTGGCGAAGGTTAGCAAGAGGCTAACCTAGTGGCCAAAAGGGCTAGGGCTAAGCTTCAGTTATGTCAGAGAGGGTTTCGTGGGACAAATTTTGTAAATACATGTTTCCGAATATAAAGGTATTGCTGCATGTATTTTTCTTTATCAGATGAGACAATTTAGGCACCCAGTTGTACTCATATATATTGCATAATAATAAAAGCCTCGCAACCACTGCACTGGTTTTCTCGCATTGGGTTTTTTTAGGGACATTGGTCCAAAAATAACGATGTCACTTGTGTGCTTGTTTTCTTTCAGTTAATGATTTGTAGATATTGTGATTGTATTATGTTTATTTAGGTATTTAACTATGTTAAATAACTTGTAAGAATTTAGACAAGTAGGAGAAATAACTCAACATAATAAAAAATAATTTTCTAATGGGTAGACTTAGAAAATTCCACATGCACCAAAGGTTGATGTAGCTAGAAAGAAAATAAAAATAGAATTTGGCCACTCTCAACAATAAATGTACCACAAAATGCAAAAGATGGTTAGGACATACAACTTTAGCACATGGGAAAAAGCCAAACATGAGCTCTACCCCTTATCTATGGTCATCACCCTAGGCCTTAGATGAGCCCCCTCCATATTAAGGAACCCATGAATGTCCCAACACCTGGTGGGAAATGAAATGCTCCACCTTAAAAAGCGGGTATTCACTGTTATATCCTGCACATAATGCTCTCATCGCTTGGAGCCTTGAGCAATTATGAAGAAAAATCAATCAAAGGCAAAAGGAATATGAAGAAGAGTGGAAAAAAAAAGGTCAAGGTAACTCATGTACCATGATTTTATCCCTCCTACACTCATATACCTAGGTATGGGCTTCCCTTATTATAGCTACCCTTGTACCACGACATGTGGCTTGGAGCATTCCCCTCATCCCCACTCCCATCCATCACTATATCATTTGTCACCTACCACTTGATGGATGTGCCATGGACATGTCACACCCTTTCAAGGTTGAAACCACCTAATACAGTCCTTTATTAACCCCCTTATTGAGCTTGGAGACACTTGTACATGTAAAAACCCACTATGGAAGGGAATTCCACCATGAAGTGCCCCATTGATTTCATGACTTGTAAGCTCTTTTACCTGATTATTCTATTATTTTTTGTATTGGATGGAAAGGGGATGCATTGTATCTTATGCAAGACTGTAGATGGTTCTCTATTTGGGGCTTGGTCTCCCTATATGGGGCCCTAGCCCTCTAGAGGGCCACATTGGAGCTTGTGAGGTGAGCATTGAGAGGCATGGTCCCCCACCATAGCATAGATTCCTTCATGGATCCCCAATACGACTCATTTATTGCTCGTGTTCCACCTTTTGGAAGAGGATGATGCACTTGGTTCGCCATGCCCAACTGGCTCCACACTTGTACAATACACTTGGCAGATGTTCCAAGGTCCAGATGAGGATGTGTCTCACTGCATGAGACAAAGGGAGGGCTTATGTCATCATCCTAACCCTTACATATGTTTTACAAGAATTTTTGATCCACTTGGAGACTCATGAGGATGTCCTTGTGCCCCCACACCCACTTGGGACCAACACAGTGACTTGCTTAGAAAACAAGGGACCAACCCCTTTTCCACTATGTTTGGAGTCCATTTTCACGCCATGAAATGCTTTGGAATTCATTAGGCCTTCTCAAATGCCCAATGAATAATTTAATTTATCATGATGCCCCCTTCAGAGGCTTATTTTTATGTTTTTGAGCTATCTTGGTGGACTAGTCACCAAGGGATGTTATTATTGCACATTGTTTTACTATTTGGGGCTTAATTAGGCCAATTAGGCAAATCAAACTCATTAGATATGGTATAAATAGATGAGAGGTGATTCATTTCCCTCATCATGACTTGGATTTTGGTTTTTTAGCTATTTGAATAATTTTGCATTCCCTTTTGGAGGATGAGTTTGGTTTCATGGATGAATTTTGATGTTTGGATATTATTCTCTTGGTCTTGGAGCTTCATTATTGTCATGATTTGATGATTGGATATACTCTTTGTACATGTAAGTGATCTCTTTTTCATATTTATTCTTGTATTTGTCATATCACGTGAAGGTTGTTGGGATTTTCACTATCTAGGTCTGAAATTTACTAATAGTTTATGTGAAATTGTGGAAATTTTGATGTTTTGAAGCGTTTCATCATTGCATGTGTCATGTAGGAATGGGAAAATGTTCCTAGAGGTTATTTTGTTGAATATACCTTGATAATTCATCAAACATTGCACATCAAAGTATAAAGTCCTTGGGTAGCTTCTCTCATGCCCTAATTGCCATGTGAAGTTTCCCAAATGCCTCCTTGAATGGGTATAGTTTCTCCAAATCACAATTTCACCTTGAATCCATCTATCCCAAAGGAAAGGCACTAATCCATCCACTGGTGGTCACCTAAATGCTTATTTTTCTTGCCTCCTCTTTCTCTTTCTAGGCATAGCCTTAATAGGCCACCTAGGGAATCACATACATTCCATTGTATCCATCAAAATGCCTCATTTTTCAGTCCATAACTGTGCTAGGGTTTCCTCTAGAGTCCCTCCAAATTTGATCAATTCTAACAGTGGGATCCTGAGATGTAGCAATCCCTAGCTCTACGACTGTTTCTTTCCCTAGGTGTCCCTTGGCTAGTGTCTTCATTTGTATCATTGTACAAAGAAAATTTCTCCTTTGATCCTAATTTTGGTTCCACTTAGTCCTTTATGTTCTTGCAAATTTACAATTCTAATTTCACAAAGATCACATAAAGGTCAATTCTCCATAAGGATTTTCAGGTCTAGGAAACATCTTGACAAGATATATTCCCAAACCCTAGCCTCAAGAATCCTCTTAGCCCTTCCTAAAGTGCATATCACCTTGCCTTTCAAGCAAGAAAGCCATATAATTGAGTCCCTCTTGTGAATAAGCCTTTGGAATCACTCCTTATCCTCTTATTGATCCATTCATATGGGGATTTCCCTTACACCAGGTCTCCTCCCATTGGTGAAATTCCGTAAAGAGCAGGGAGCCTTAGTTGAGGTGACAGTGGGCTATTGCTCCATTCTTGCTCCTTGACCTAGTAGTTTCTCCATACGATCCCCTCCTAGGACTGTTGCTAGTTTGAACAGTAAAATTTTGGTGTTGTTGCCGGGCACATGAGACATATGTCTTGTTCCCCATACAACATATTGACATACCATTATTGGTGACTCCATTGGAGGAATGAAGCCTTAGTTCCTCATTAAACTTCAAAGTCAATGCTTGTAGGGTGAATCGAGCATTTGTAAAGGCATTTTAAATCACCCTAGTGACTCTATTTTGACATTATATGCAAAATCATGAAAAGTGGCTAGTCCTGAAAGAAAAAATGCTCTTCGCTCTCCTTTCAATAAGCTTAATCATGAAGAGCTTCAAGAACTACAAGAATGTGTGGATGAGTTGAATATTTTTTATGACTATTTGATATATCACAGGAACGATGGTTTTATACACAAGTATTGTACTCTGAAGAGTAATGAGCACTTATATGTACAATGTGCTTATGAAAGAGACCTAGTCATCTCCTTGAGCTTGCCCATCACACTCATAATTTAGGTATCTTGATTGATATAGTCAATGAAAAATATTATAGTCAATCACAAATCCCCATAAAATGTAATCAGTTGGATGATTAGAGTGACCTTGACTAAAACTCAAATGTGAAAGATGATCATGGAAGTGAGGAATATATGGAAGAATTGAATCCATATGAGGAAGATTGTGATGGCCATAATCTCGTGGAAGGCCTTCAGGATGCAAATTTAAGGATTGAGAATGTGCATGGAATGAGTGAGAGCCCCATTGAAGTCCATGAGGATCAACATGATGAAGTAGGGACTTTCATTTCAGGAAAGGGTATTTGAAGACACAAGTATTGTAGATCCAAATGGAATTTTTGATTTCTTATGCGTTAATGAGGGAAAATGGGATGTGGGCAACCATCATTTTGACTATGATCCTATTTATGACACTAACATGGAAAATGAGATTAAAATTGATTCTCCTTTCCTCCAGGACATTACTCATAATGATATTCCTATTCATACCACCAAAAGGGAGGATCATTGTTTTCCCACACATGAGGAAGGTTTACTGGATATAGTGGGCCCCATTTATGACACTAATAAAGGCCTTGATTTTCCATGCCTTCTCCAAGATCCTAATAGCATGGTTGCATTACCCATGATCCCGCACCTTTCCCATTCTCACATTATCACCATCATTGATGATTTCCCCTCCCAGGTATGATGTTGAGGGAGAACGATCCACTAGAAGAATCCCTCCTTCCCCTTCATACCCTTGGGATTGTGAATATAATTATTCCATTGAGCAACAAATTTTTGGTCCCCTTCTATGTGCCAAGTCCCATTTTCCTTCCCATCATAACCCTATGGCATCCCTGTTAATTTGGCAACTCAATGACAAATTCCAACCATGGGACTAGATTCCTATTTTCGAGAGGACTAATTTTTACTATTGAAGCACTCAATTTGGACAAGGGAAAGTGTATTTTTAAATTAAAATCCCACATGTGCATATTTGATTAGATCTGCCCTAAAGAAAATTGGACACCCTTAGAAGGCTATAAATACAAGTGACGTCAACCTAATTTAGACATCATCATTTGTCATTGTTCTATTTTCTTCTTTGGTTTGGCTCACACAAGTCTGAGGTAAGTTCACTGAGATTAGTTGGCGATATGAGATTACATGGTATGAAGCTCGTGTGTGTTTTCTAGGCTTTTGGATCTCAGCCACATGCTTGGAAAAATCAACCTTTGACTGTATTCACTGGCATGCAGGCCTATGCATGCAACTGGAGGGTTTCAGTTGCATGCATGACAATATCTCCATGTGATTGGAGTCTAGGATTTGGTTTTTCAGGTGTCTGAAGTGTTTTCTTGTTGACTACAGTGTTTGGCAGTTGGTCACTGACGATAACAATTCATTACACTTTTGAGTATGAGAATTGTTGGGTTCATTTCATGGATGTTGTTTAGTTGATTTTGCTAGATATTTGTATGGATGAATATATGGATCATTGTACTCTCTTTTGTTGAATCATATAATGACAATGTAATAAGAAGAAGAATTTGAAAGGGTTTTCCCCATAATAGGTTTTTCCCTAGCCTCCGACCAATTCTGGTGTCTCTATGTGTGAATTCTTTTCTTCTATTGTTCCTTTATGTTCAACTACATTGATGATGATGTTGTTCTTTCTATATAATTGCATATGCTATTGAATAATCTGAATAATTTTATGATGTTATGGGGTGAATTTAAATATGGAAATAATGAAATGCAATTATCAAAGCAAAGAAAAATATAGACCTAAGAGAAATTAACATGGTATTAGAGTTGAGATGAAAAAAAATCATTGAAGATCACCCCTCTGAAGACACCTTTAAAGGATGCAAGAGAGGATAGAGGAGACTTAAAATAATTCTAGGGTTTGAAGGAAACCCTAGGCAATTTTGTTATTAAAGTTTGATGGATACTATGAGGTTAGGCTTTGAAAGAAACCCTGGGTTATGGCAAAGATTTGAGCTATGCAATCTAGAAACCCTTGCATGATCAATGTGAAGATGTTTAAAGATCTTGTGAAGCCCTATATGGGATAGTCTCAATTCGGTCGTGGTTTTTGATTAAGTTGATGAATATATATATTGAAGGAAACAAGTGTTATACGGACAATGGATAGTCACGATTCTTGAAGGTTGGTTCAAGAGGGAGTCGATCACCTCTTATTAAAAGATAAGTGCTTTTCAATTTATGTTACTTCTTTATGTATTTTGTTTAGATTTGTTGATTTGATCATTGATTATGCTTCCTACATGTAAATTTGAGTATTTGATACTTTTAACCCCCTGATGAGATGTGATAAGTGGATCCTTCTTGAAGATAATCTGAGATGCGGGAAAATATGGCTAGTGGAGGAAGAGAAGAGCTACAGTTTCCCATGATAGAATTTGACAAAGTGCTCCCACTACCAATGTCAAATAAGAAGGTGCACAAGTATCTGAATACTACAAGGTGTGTCTGGTGTATTGCTTCAAATGTAATATTGGATGGAAAGGTAATCCCTAAGGTATGATGAGGATATCTCTTCATAAATGGCTCATGCATGCATATGAAAGTAAGCTTGATTCAGGTACTTATGATGAGATAGTGCACTTTGTATTGTACAAGTATCTTACATTCAATTAAGGCATGATGAAGCTACTTAGAAATATTTATTTTTGATATATTGGTATACTTCATGTTTGGCTAACATGATCTACTATTTTGAAGATATTGATATGATAAAGAAGTCTTGCACATTGAATCTTATATATGGTAGCTTGATTTTATGATCTAACAATTTTGATACATGATAGTGTTATAGACAGGTTGATGACTTGAATAATACAATGGCTGAAGGGGAAGCTCATTTAGAGGGAGAATATCTCCATAATATCCCTACACCTATAATCATTTGCATTATATGTATAGAAAATTATTTATTTTTGACATGAATAGATTAAATATCTGATAGTATGTAGCAAGTTCCAGTCTGAGAAGAGAGGGTTTCCCTTAATTTAAACCCAAACTACATGGAAGCAATCTTAGCAATGAGGCTATAAGCCTCACAACTACATGGAAGAAGACCTATGGGTGTGGTTATGCCTTTAGATCACAAAAAGGAAGCTTTATGCATAAAATTAGGAGTGCACCTAAGCATGACAACCCTATAGATATGGAGCAAACAATAGAATGTACTATGAGTAGGGAAGTTTGAATATTTGACTTACCATAGAGAATGTGAATGTGTTCACTGAACTTGTGTTCACAGGGGACCGAAATATGCATATATGTGTGCCATCTCAATTTGATCATTGAAGCTGGTATATGATATTATTTGATAATAGTTGCAAGGGTTTCACTAGATTTGCCTAATTGATATAGATAAACAGTGTTTGGAATTTGACATGATGCTTGATAATTCATAGAGATGCTTTAGAACTTTGACTTGATATGTTTTGGGTTATGTACTGATTGAACTCAATGTGATAACAAATTTGGGTTTTGACTTGATGACTAATGATTTGATTTGATATCTAATGATTTTGCTGGACGATAGTGTTATGTGGAATAGTGAATTTCAATGAATAATATTGGTATTGAATAATGATTTTGTATTGGCCTCATTTCCCTTGGCACAATGATTGAAGTATAAAAAATTGTGATTTAGTATGAAGTAATCTCATAATAAATGGATGGAACCTACATGACTTATCCTTGATGTATGCATTTGCGTCTAGTGACATAAATTATTTATATTATGATCATGAGGATGACTTGATGAAGTTTGGTTTGATATTTCTTAGTAAATGACAATTGGTTGGCATGAAAATAGATGAAGTCATAACTTGATGTGATCTCTACTTGTCACCTAACCCAAATACTTTGTTACAATGATATTGATTATTTTGATATTATTTTTGAATTGGCATCTAAGGCTTGATAACCTAACTTAGTTTATTTGATTAAACAATATTGATTTATGTAAGGTTGTACATATTTGTTTGGTAAAGTGTTATGTTTACAAAAATTATTGTATGATACAAGCTCCCTAAGCATGATATGTTCGCATTGATAGTCATATGGTGAATCCAGGAAGATGTGCCCATCCAAACCTCTACTTCAAAAGTGGACCAACTTATGGCTTTGATTTTGGTTTCATATACTAATGGTTTATTCTTGACAGAAAATGATCCTTTGATGATTAAAGTAAGAGGGATATGGCCTCTGAAGTTCAAAATGAAGAATCATGGCATGACGAATTACATCCTGAATTTGGGTAAAGAAAATCTATATAGTGAAGTTGTTAAAGAAAGTGAAAATGAAAATGATTGGTCACTCTGATCAAATTTCAAGAAGTTATGAAAAGATATTGTTGAACTTGACTTGGTAACTGATAATTGATTGAAGCATTGGTGTTCATGATTGAGCAACTTCATACACATGAAGTTTCTGCCAAGCACACTTCGATATATTTGCATGGGATGGTCAATTTTCTATCTGAGATATTCATTCAATGATATGTGAATACATGGATATACTCATGCTAATATAGATTGTGATATGATGATATAAGAACATCTGTGTGTTGCCTTATTATGAGATCTATCATGATATTTTGGATGAGAAGTTTGTAGCTTTAAACACGACAAAGGTTGAGTATGATGTTGCTAGCATGGCTAGCTATGAGGTAGCATGAAGAAGCTCTTTAGAGAGTTGCTTGAGTAGTTTCTAGATATGCCAGGAATACATTGTGATAATAATTAGTGCGATTTGATTGAAAGAGAATCTCGTATATCACTGAGACTGAGATACCTTCATATATTGAGACAACACTATTGTACGAGACAAGATTAGGCTTTGTTGAATTTCCACGATCTTGGGTCTAGGACAAAATCTTAGAATCTCTAACGGTACCAAATCAAGAATCTCAAAAAAAAAAATTTCACATCAGAAAATATAAAACAATAAATCACATATTTACAAGAATACACAATTTTTAACAAAATATTGTACAATAATGTACAATTATGTACACTCCAATCTTCGTTATATTAAACCAATCTGAATAATACAACAATCTATGGAATACAAGATACAATGACAATTATGTTGCAGACTTTATGTCGTATCTTCTCTTGCTGGTCCTTCACTCTCGTTCTGCTCTCTAGCTACCCCTTATTCCATCAAAGGAAAACACATAGAGTCTCTAGGAGGGACGCCACCTAAAACTGTTGCAAGTCTCTTCTGCTTCAATGAACACAGGTTGATCCAATCTACTCTCTAGGTTGGCCAATTCCTAAGCTCCAATCTGCCAATCTAGCATTCCACTAGTCCATCAATGTACTACACATTAGGATCCAATGTTCACCCAACCTTTAGTTGTCAAGATCTCTTTATGATTGTTTGTCAAGGGCTACTTTGGGCTACCAACATCCTACCCTCCACCAGTCCAATGGCTCCCGACTCTTCACTGTAATATCTGCTCCTAGAATAGGTTTTCATCCACTAAGATAAGCCTCCCAATTGGCTCCCATGGGCTGCTCATAAAACTGATCCAAATAGCATCTTTTCAACAAAAATACACCATCTAACACATACCTTTTCATGGACTAATATACTCTTGTAGCTTCTATTTGGTTAGGGCAAATGTTAGCCCTCTCAAAACTGTCCTAACAACCTTTCTCAGCTATGGTTAGACTCCAATTAGGTGTTGATCCTGTGTGCTTGAGTTTTGGGATGTTACTTGCCCTCTAAATGGACCTACGACCCCTCATTAGAGTGATCTATGGCTGTGTCTCCCCTTCAGTTACCAAAACAACTCTGCGACCCTTCTTTTGGAGGTTTGTTCACACCCAAACGTCACACAAACAAGCCCATAAATGTCTCCTAGTATTGCGGCTGTCTTCCAGACCTGCAATGCACACAAAATGGAATTCAAACAATTCTAAAATCATGTGGCCTAGCTCAGAGATCACTGCGGCCTCCTCACAGTCACAGAAGAACCCACAAACATTTCCCTTTCTCCTTCGTGAAGTCTCCTTCTGACCTGCGGCTTCCTTAGTGGTGTATTACACATGAATGATGCACATTTGGATGTGTAAATTTCCTACATACACCTTCTATTTATATGAATAAGAAGGGTGACTTGAATTAGTGAAGAGACATATATTTTGGACCAAGCCTACGTGACTTGACCATCCAATAATTAATTGTCAACTTCAAAAGTGTATATCTCCATTTCTACAACTCGATATCGGATGATTTTCATTACGTCAGATTCATCTAGATGAGAGATATCATCCTCTTCCATCACTTGTTGAAATGTGTCCATGGTTTTTGCCCAAATCAAAATGGGTACAAAACCCCAACACTGGGTTCCAAGCCCACAAGTGACTCTTGTGGTGCTTTTGCCTGCAAACCTCAGACCCTAGGGCTTGGAGTAACTCCTAAGCTACTCAAAACTAAACACACCCTCTTAGTGAGGGAGGTACTTCCAAGACTAGGAAGTAACTCATCATCATCATCATTACTCGCAATACTCACCCAACTCTTGGCGCTCACCACTACAACAATCCCTAAAGCATGAACTATGCTTCTCTTCGAAGTGTCGTTGTCATTGGAAGGCTCCTACTTCTTCTTCTTCTTCTCCTATATCACTTTCCAATCCCTCCATGATTCCTTCTTGGTAGATGTGGAAGTACCCTTTCTTGCCATTGAACACGCACTCTTCTTGGGCAGCTAAGTCTCCCTCTTAATCTACAAGCTCTCGATAAAACTCGACTCCCTATGAGCCTCTGTGTTAGGTCCCTATACTACAAGTGTAGTCCCTTATTTTTAGTGTAAGTGTAGCCCCATTATTTTTATTGTTGTGACCATGTAGTCCCCATATTGTTATTATTATTCCCCGTAAAAGCCCACTATTTTTATTGTTGTGACCTTACATTATTATTGCTATGTAAGCTTTGGTTATATTGAGACCCCTTAGACTCTTATATATAGAAAGGAGGTATTTTCATTTGTATCATTCAAGAATTGTTCATTTATGTGATTTAAAGGAGGCTTACTCCTTGAAGAGGCCAATTTTTAAGTCATTGATCTATCTCTTTTCTGATTTGGTTACATAACATTTGGTATCAGAGCTTTGGATTTTGTTAGCACTCCATAATTTCCCTAGGCTGAGGAGAGAAATTAAGAGGTAACCACAAAATCACTTGTAAGCTAGAATCTAGCCCTTATAGCTTTAGAGAGGGCCCTCTTTGTATAGGAATTTCAATTACTCAGATGTTAGGCTAGGTATGGTGCTCAGTAGGGTATGATTTTCAAATATTTTCTAGTAGGAAAGGAGACAGATCCATTTGGCATGGAGTCATATCTAGTTGGTTATGTTTCCAATGATGAAATGAAGAGAAAATGGAGCTTCTATAGGGGAGAGGTAGGTAGTCTCTTTAGATCTTTTTAGCCTGAGTTCATTGTGGAAGGGCGAGTGAAGAAAAAATGGAATATTACAAAAGAGCATCAAGCATCAAGATGAATTATAATTGTCATTTTAGCAAAAGACATAGATGTCTAGCAAAATTGAAGCAGAGCATTATTTAGAGTGAATTCTAAATCAAATATTTGTTTTAACTAAACAAGAAGACATACATTAAAAGCATGATTTTTCATAGAATATAACTTACAAATAAAGGAATAACATTTACAAATAAAACTAACTCAAGAATCCTTTCAAATTCCACCTCTATATTTCATTCACTGACAAAATATCTCAAAAATAAGTGTAAGTACACAAGGTTTTTTTCTCCTTAACCTGGAAAAATATGTTTTCATTACATGCACATCATAAAATAGACTCAAGTAATTCATTTCCCACCTCTAGGGGTCGTATTCCTCATTAGGAATGTTGTTTCTAACTTCTGCAATGAAAATAGAACTAACTGCTAAAGACTAGCAACTGCTTAGCCAAATCTTTTCTAAGCATTTTTCATTAATTCCTCAACCCCAAATAAAGCCTATGAGTTATTAAATGCTTTATTACAATTACTAAGACCATAAAAACAAATTACATAATATTTTGACTAGAGTAACTCGGTCAAAAAGACGATTGTTGAGAAACGCAGCACCTCCCCTGCAGCCAAAGTGCACCGAATGTGTTTTTCTCATATATCATAAATGCTAAGCTGGATTGTGCTAGGTTTTTTACAGCAAGTTAATATCATTATATCCCTTCTCCGTACAATTTTTTAGCCAAATCCAACTCACAGATCGCAAGAAAATCCAAAACTGGCTGTGGATGACAGTGGCTCATTTTTCGAAAACCATGAAGCATTTTGACCTAAAATTAAGTGACCTTATTCATCTTACCCCCATGCATCTATTGTAAAAATTTCATGGAAAATAGGTCATGGTTTAAGAGATATGGTGAAAATACAATGACCATGTGAAAACATAGTGCTCCAAGCTTATACTATTTCAAGGCATCCTGTGAACTACTGAAGGTATTGGGCCGGTGATAAATGATCCATAGAATGTTTTAAACATGTGAGAAGACTTTTAAGCCAACCACAAACCTTCAAACCCCAAAAATTCTTCTTGCAGCCAAAAGCATATTGCAATTGCGCAATGCACCTTCATCCACATGACTTGACCACATACTGACCTTCTGATTGAGCCAAATGGCTTAGAGAGGATCTTAACATTCACAAGAACCTCTTCATGTCTTCATTCATGTACCAAATGCCAAAACCATGTTTCCTCATCAAAATTCGATGCCTTGGTAGAAACTCAACACAAAAGTCTAATGAACCATGGTTGATGTAGCTCCGTTCACTCCCTGAGTTGCTAAATGACTTCAACATGTGTGAACAAGCCTATACATGGATAATTCCCCCCTTAGAAGATTTATTTCACCACACAAAGCCTCCAACTTTGACAATTTCATCCATAGCCAAAAATACGGCTCCAGCTGAAAAAGCGCAATGCCACTTGTTCTTCATGGTTTTGAGTAATAGTGAGGTCTCTACACAAGATACACATGTTGGTGATGATGTTGACACAATATTGATCTTATTGTAGACTCATTTTAAGCCCCCTTGCACAAAAAATACAAAACATTTGTCTCCACATCACAAAACGCTAACACTAATGCTTGGCTAAGATACCAAATTGCTTGAAAAGATGTCACTAACTCGTCCCAATGCAAGACCGGGACCATCATACTCCCACTCATGATCTTTTGATGAAACATGACCTTATACCCACTTAAATTGATCTCTCAAGACATCAATGACTATTTTCATGAATCTTCACACAATTTGACATATTTACATTGAATAATGAAATTTTTATTCTAAACTAAGACCCATATCTTGATCTTCTAAAAGATCATAGCCAAAACTTTATACATTTGTCATAATTTAAGAGATAAAATATGTTTTATGACTAATATGACTATGGATAATAACAGATTCTAGGGTTTTACTGTTGCAAATAGGTCATCATGGAATTTTCGCTATAACGTTTTTTCTATGAAGGTTCAGAAGCTGAGATTTTTACCACGAGTCGAAATCCTAATGAACTTCGTGTAAAAAATTCAGATATTGGTTCACTATATTTTTGGAGATATGATCAAATGAAGTTAGGTTTTGCATGCTCTAGAATTTCGTCTCAAATATGCGACCTTGGGAAAATCTTCCTCTATGAGAATAAAATTTGAATTTAGTAAATAGTGGCCAAAAGTGCATAGAATGTAGTATCTTTTGTATCATTTTCATGGTTGAAGGTCAAGACAACGACACGTGAAACTCCATACAAGTTCACTCACCTGAACCAATCCATAATCAGGTCATCGTGGGAGAGTGGACATAACTTTATCTTGAAGAATCCAAATTTGTTCTGACTTGCTGCATTGGAAAGAAGACTCATAGGGCTACCACAAGACCAAAATGCATACCTTGGAGATATGCATTTATAGATATACAACAGATTCAATATCGAGCTCCCACAAAACAAGAAAAAAATGTGTACTTTTTAAAAATTTGCACAAGTTTTGTTTGAAAAATTTGTTTGAAGTGATTTGAGGGGCATAGTGAAGCATAAATATCATTGTTTGATTTCAAAATGAATCAAAGTAAGAAAATGGAAACACCTAGTAAGAAACCATAAAGTTCTACTATGACACATGAAGAAGAGGAAGAAATGCAACGTGATATATCAAAATTACGAGACCAAGTGCAACAGATTTTGCTCTCGCAAAGAGTAACCAAAAAAGAAATGGAAGTTAAGATGGATGGTTTGAAGAGTGGTTTAAAATCAGACATGGAAGGTTTGAAAGATGGATTAAAAGCAGACGTGGAATATTTGAAGAGTGGTTTAAAAGCAGACGTGGAAGGTTTGAAAGAAGGTTTGCCAAAGTTTCTATAAGAAATGTTTCCTAAAGGTGAAAAGATATTAGATGAAACTCATGATGAGAACAAATTAAATGTTAATCATGATTTCATAGACCCTAACGTTCGATTGAAGACCCAACATATTCCAAAGATCGATATGAGGAATTTTGATGCCAAGAATCCGATAACATGGATTCCACAGATAGAGTAATATTTTTATCTCCATAATGTGCAACACACACAAAAGGTACACATTGCAACTTTATATTTAGAACCCAATCAGTTTGTATGGTATCAATGGCATTGTTCTGGTAAACCTCTTTTCACTTGGTCAATTTTTACGGAGGAAATGATATCACAATATGAGGATACAAAGAGAAACACCTTCTTTAGCCAATTGATAAATCTCAAACAAAAGGGTTTAATGGTGGAGCACATCGAGGACTTCCAAAAATTGAATATAAGGGTAAATGATATTCCAAAGGAACATAGGATTGATTTCTTCATAGGGAATTTAAAGGATAATATACAATATGAGTTTTTCCTTTGGGAACCTGATTCATTGGAGAAGGGATTCAGGGTGGTAAGAAAAGTTGAAAGAAGAATTATGGCAACAAGGAAGTCTACCACTCACAACTATAAAGATGGAAGTGTTGATGCTCCTAGCCTTCCACAATCTACAAGGTTGATACCACAACAATTGGAATAAAAAAGAGTAAAATGGATTTGTTACACTTGTGATAGAAAATACACTAAAGGTCATAAGTGTGTTGAAAAGAAATTATTTTACATAGATTGTGAAGAGGAGGAAGAAAAGGAACAAGAAACACCAAAAGAAGGGGATATACACCAAGAACCAACCCTAGAGAAAGGATAAAAGAATATGACCATATCTTGTAATGCATTGGCAGGAATTACCACTCCTCAAACCCTCAAGATAGAAGAACATATCAAGAAGAAAAATGTAATAGTGTTGATTGATTCGGGTAGTACCCATAATTTTATTCATTGTAAGATAGCCAAGGAATTAAATTACTTCCTATATCCAGCACCAAAGTGTCAAGTTATAGTTGCAAATGGAGGAACTATAAATTTCTCTAGAAAGTGCCATAATATCAAGCTAACCATGGGGTAATATGCATTGAATATTCCAATGCTTTCCATTCCAGTGGGTGGTGCTGATGTTGTACTAGGAGTCCAATGGTTACAAGCTTTGGGTATGATAAATTTTAATTTTCAAGAACTTTTCTTGAAATTTTTTGGGAAGGAAAGGATGTTGAATTAAGGGGTATCACAAGGAAACTAGGAAAGATAATCATCTCTAATGGATCAACAAAGCTTCTAAATAAAGAAAAATGGGGCGTAATTACACAATTATGCTCACTAGAGATTCAAACATCAAAATCATCGTTTCTCCAGATCTCCAAAAGGTCTTGGATAATCATTCCAAGGTATTTGAGACTCCCTAAGGACTCCCACCTATTCATGATTGATCATGTTATTCATTTGATTCCAGGTAGAGTTCCTCCAAACATCAGGACTTATGGATTTCCCTAAGCCCAAAAGAGTGAAATTGAATGTATGGTTGCAGAAATGCTAGAGGCCAGTATAATTCAACCTAGTCAAAGTTCTTTCTATGCTCTAGTAGTATTGGTGCATAAGAAATATGGAAAATGGTGCATTTGTCTAGTTATAGGGAGCTCAACAAGCTCACTATTAAAGACAAATTTCCCATTCCCGTCTATTGAAGCCCAAAATTGTCTGTTTTTGACAACCTTCTTACACTCCATCCTCCTCCTTTTTGACCTTATAACTGTAATAGCTCCAAATATCACCTTATGTATTTGTGATGCTTGATTTATGGCCTAGGGAAACCCCTCCTTTAGACTTGGTCCAAATATTTAAAAAATAACGTTTTACTCCCTGTATGCGACTTTGCCTTGTATTAAACGCGTGTACATGTGGGTCAGTATATACCCAACCCATGTATATGTCTTAAAAGACTTAAAAAAATTAAAATTCCTTAATTATGGGTGGAGATCATGGGTTTTACCTATTGATTACCTATTAGTGCTTGCGGCCCAACTGTTCCCAACAGTTTTCCAACTAAAAAACTACTTTGGGATAAGTATAAAAATACTTCAATGGGAAGGCCTTAAGGAGGAGAGAAAATAGAGAATTACTCTGCTGAGATTATCCCCTGATCAAGTCTAAAGATCCCTGTGCTTCAAGTACTTCCCCAAGTTCAAGAAACCCTTATTTCCTTGAGAGTTGATATCCTTTCACTTGTGGGAGATATCCTTGTGTTGGTCATGGATGGAGCCTTTTGAAGACCGGGTCTAGACAGACCTTGAGGACGATTTCACTTGGAGCTGGAAGAGGATGACTCAGGTGAACTCTTTCTATGTTTTTATTATAGTTATCTACAATAAAAGAAACATTGTCTTGTTCCTGATATCAACTTTGTTCATGCATTTGATGTTGTTGTTATGGTTTATGTATGAATGACTATTTCAATGTATAACTAACCATCTACTTATATGTTATAAAGTTGATTTCACTATAATGATTTATCTATATGTTGTTGTGTGTCTTTAAATTGGTTGTTTTGTAGGTTCAAATATTGTGAGGAGTTGCAGAGGGTTTGAAACCTTGGTGGAACTACCCGAACGAAGGACCCCCGGGTATGTACATCCTCGCATAGTTTGCTTGTTTAAGCATTTTGGCTGAGTTATTTGCTTGTTTCTTGTTGTAGATTACTCCTTCTCTACTAGGGTTCTAACCCAAAGCCCTAGGGGAATTTATCCCTTAACAGAATTGACGACTCAATTGGAGACAACAATCTTGTTGTTCCTAGTTTGGGTTATTTAGTGCCAATCAGGGCTCAACTTTCAGTTTGCTTGTTGTGATTGTACTGTATGCTTCTGTAGGAACTCAGACTTCAAGTTTGATCCTTGTAATTTGGCCTCATTTTTATTTTCTTATAAACCTTTATACACACCTTTTTCGGGTTACAGAGGCGTATACACACTAGTTTCTCTGAACTGAAACCATGTATACGTGGGTTTCTTTTGACTGAAACACGTGTACACACACCTATGTAGAGACACAGTCGCGTATACATTTGTTTTGCATTATTTTTTCAAGTATTTTTATCTAGAAAGATTTGTTTCTTTCCCTGTGTGCTTCCTGAGTGGTCAGTTTCTATTTTCAGATTTTATTTTTTGGTGAGCCTACTGCTTTGAGTTCTCTCCTACTTTCAAGAGTTTTTCGTCTCAGTTTTCTTTACAATTAGTGTTATCATTTGTGTTTGAACACACAAGGCTTCTTGTAGAGACTCTTTATTGTTTTGGTTTTCTAGAATAGAAGATTTCTTGCAATCTTTGTGTCAAACTTCATTTTCATGGTTTGCTTGCTTTGCTTCCCATTAAGTTTGTGGCCATTCACTTCTTGCTTTTCAAAAGTTTTTGTTGACATGTTTGAAAGCGTGCCTTTCCTGATTTCTTGATCAGTGTCTTAAACCTCTTTTTGCTACTTTTGGATCGTTTAGTGCATCTTGAAACATCTATTTTGTTAAGTTTTCATTCGTGTTGAATTAACAACTTGCAAAGTTTCCTTGTGATTTGCTTTCGGTTGTTGAGTCTTTGGTAGCATTTTGAGTACTTATGAAAAGTTGCTTTTATTTCTTTTTTGAAAAAAGAAAAGTCCTTCAAAAACATTGTTTTTGCTTTCTTTTCCAAATTTGTATTTGGTTTCTTTTGGTTTTTAAGAGTGATTTGGGATCTTTGTGTTTAGTCCTTCTTGTTTTGGGAAAGATTTTGTGTTCAAAATTCTTATTCCTTTCAAAACACTTAAGTTGGATTATAAAACAAATTACTTTCATTTTCTTTTTAGAGTAATCTAGAATTTTTGCACCATCATGTACACTTTACATTAGGGTAGTTTCACATCATTAGAGCATCAATAGTTTTTTAGTTTTTGTGAGTGTGAAGTCCGTTACAAGAAAAGAAAAGGAAAAAGTTTATTGCTTTAATAGAAGTTTCTTAGAACCCAAGTAGAAGTTACTTTTCATCGAAGAACAAACAAGTGCATTGCATATAAGTTAGTTTTTCATTAATTTCTTTTGCGTCAACAAACACCATCAGTTTCACTTCCGTATTGTCCCTTTGACTTAAAAAGAATAGCCACTTAAAATCAAGTGCTAATAAAATAAACTAGAACTTTTTATATTGTTAGTAAGTACACCAACAAGTTTTAGGTTATTTAGGGCATTGGATTAGGTGAGAGGAAAGTAAACTCTCCAAGGTCACTCTAAATTTTCAAACGTAGAAGTCTGAATAAAGAGTGAAAATCCAATAACATTAGGGAGACTGGGAGTTAAGCACGAGGGTTTTTGAAGATAAGGACGAGAGATACCCCCTCTCTTACTTTTTGGATCTTACCTCACAATTGTTTCGCCTGGCTTCTGACACGAGTTGGTATCTTTAGTTTCCTATCCTAGGGATCTACACAGGTGGCTGTGGAGGGGAATCCTATGGCACCTGAGGTCGACGTTGTATCACATTCAATGGTACTTTTGGAGGGCACCCTTGCCAAGCTTGGGGGCTTGCACTGGCAAAGGTTGTTGTTTGGAGGTTAGTTTAACTTCCTCTGATACCTTCGCTAGTAGACCTGGGGCGTAATTACCCCAGTCTATTTTTGGAAGGCCCTTATTATTCACTTTCTTGTATTTTAGTGTCCAGTCCTAATCACCTGGAGCAAAAATAGTTGGAAGTTGTTTGACTGTTGAATTCTTTAGGGACATTTTTAGTTTGTGTTCCGTGCTCCTAGTTAGCCTAGCTTTCAAATTTCTTGAGTCTTTAAGTAGATCTTATTAAAGAATTCAAAGTGGTTGACTGATCACTTAGATGGTCCCATAGACTTCATGGACCTTCACCTGCGAGTCCAGAGCCTTCTCCTAGAAGGTGTAGGAGTGATTCTGCCAGTGGTTTTCAACTAGTGGTAGTTGGCGCATCGAAGATTGATCCTCCGCTTGGGGGCACCAGTGTAAAAGGTAGACGTGGTACTACCATAGAGCTAGAGAGGAACACACCAATTCTTTCTCGGGTACTCTTCCAGTTGGAAGACAATATTGAGGTAGAAGAGCTCTCAATGTCGGTTGTGCCTCTGAATTCTCCTCTCTCTTCTGATCATCCGGACGTATTGTTATACGTCGGAACTCTGACACACAGGCCTTCAAGCCCAAGTCCACACACAAACATCCCTTCAATGACCACTGCTGGAAGCATGGCATCCACCACGAATGCTACGAGTATGCAGACTCCTATATCAGTACAAGGGGGAGGAACTATTTCCATCCCTTCTACATCGTTATTTGGATCTACTACCAGTACATCCTTGTTTGGGTCTAATTCCATTCCGTTGATGAGTGGAAGTTCCCAAGTGCATGCATCCAGTTTTGGATTCTTCCCTTTTGGAATTCCCTCTCAAGGTATTCCTTCAGTTCCATTAAGTGTATCATTAACTGCCTCCATGTCCATGATGAGTGGATCGGCATCTTTTCAAGGTTTTCCTTTTGGAAGTGGTTATATACCACATTCCAATCTGATGGTGAGGTCTATGCCTTTTCCTTTCACAGGTCAAGGTACTAATCTTTTTCATAGTTGGACTAACCCTGCGGTTAGTGGGATCAGAACTGGGAATCCATTTTTTGGCCAACAAGGGAATGTGCCATACTATTCGGTCAATTCATTTTGAAGTTTTCCACCCTTATCTAATGCTTGGAACCCTTACCAAGGGTTGTCCACTCCATATAATAATTTGTTAGGCGGAAACTTTGTTGGTCAGGAAGGTGTTTTCAGCTGGAGTTGGTCAAACTTTGAGTTTTGTTGGACCACAAGGGTCACCTTTTGGTTCAGCAGGTTCTACTAGTTACTTTGAGCAACCTAGTGCCTTTCAAAATCTAGGTCATTCTTTTTAGACTTTTGGGAACCCCGCCTAATTTGGGTGGAATCCCCAAGGTCCTCCGAGACTTCCTTTTCTGGCATTGCTCAATCTGTCAAACTTGACTAAGTTAATGAATGATCCAATTAGATAAAATCCGACTTGGCCTCCTTTCCCAACCAATCTTCCATCGGATATCCCAAAATTCAAAGGGAAGAGTGGGGAAGACCCGGGCGACCATGTAACCACATTCCATTTATGGTGCTCATCGAACTCCCTCATCGATGATTCGATTAGGTTGAGACTATTTCAGCGCACCTTAACTGGAAATGTGGCTAAGTGGTATATAGAATTGCCAAGGGGCACCTTTACATCTTTCGCTGATTTGGCTAACATTTTCTTAAACCATTTTTAGTTGCCAGTCCGTTATGAAGCCCGAACTAAACTTCTGGCCAATTTTCATCAGGACATGGCTACTCACATTTCTAATCATATTCAGGAATGGAGATGGAGAAAGAGGCTCATCAAAGCCAAAATTCCACCTGAATTCCATCTCGAATGGTTCTTAAAATCATTACAACCCTAGATCTCCAAGGATGTTTCTATGTCCGAAGTTTATTCTGAAGAGAAAGCTATCTTTCGCGCCCAGTAGTGAGAACTGATATATTCTCAGTTTGGGACCCTTCAGAAGATATTGCCTGATGCTCCTAGATCCACGGTTGATGTAGCCAAACTAAAGCTAGGCTTGCATGCTGATGGTATTATTGGATCAATTGATGCAAATGCAGTGAACCTTTTGAGCCAATTACAACAGTTGTCTATATAAACTGCTTCTTCCAATCAGGCTACACTATCTACTACTCCACCTTCTCATCCTTCTTCCGTAAACATCGTTCAGGCTTCTAACCTGAAAGGGAATCAAGATTCTAATGGGAAGAGGAAGGGACGAGGTAAAAAGAAGAATCGGGATGGGAAGGGTAATGCGAACAATCCTAACAATGGTGCTGGTGAGGGTGGAAATGAGTCTAAGAAGAAAGTTAAATTTCCATGCAAGTTGTGCAGTGGAGATCATTTGACTCATCTCTACCCAAAAATTCAAGATGCTCAATGCTTGTTAGTGCAACAAGGGTCTTCTAGTTCCCAAGCTTTCTTAACTAATCGTTTCCCCCAAGGGCAGCAGTTGCTTGCTGGTGCGAACTCAAACCCTGGTACCTCTACAGGGGCAACCAGGAGGGGGACAATTCCTCAAATGTTTTCATGATGGGTCCTCACATCAATGTTGCCACACGGTCACCAGATTATGGTGAAGTAGAAACATCCAAGGATAAATCTGTTCCTAGAACTATGGACCCACTTCATATTGAGTGACCCCCTATCGAGTCTATACCTTGGATATCGAAAGGTTCCTCCAAGCACGCTACTATTAACCCTAATATTAGGGCAGCCTAGGACTACTCCATTGTAGAAGATCTGGCTCAGATTCCATGTGCGATGTCTGCTTTATAGGTACTCCAGTCGTGTCCGGCTCAAAGAAGTGCTTTTCTTTCAGCAATGGGGGCAGTAGATCCAAATAATTCTTTAGCTCTCACTTTTGATATGCACAATGTCAAAAAGAGACCTCCTCATCATATGGCTTTCCAAATAAAGTCTACTTACTAGAAAACCAATATTTTTTAAACGATTATAGATGAGGGATCTTCCACATGTGTCATGTCTATGTCATGTTGGAAGGCAATTGGATCACTTGCAGTTGTTCCTTCACCCACTCTCTTGACAACATTTGACGGTCATTCTCATAGGGCACAGGGGATTATCCTAGCCTTTCCTATATGTGTTGGAGGAATATTCGTTAATGTCAAAGTAGAAATCGTTGATGCCAACCTCGATTACAATATCCTTTTAGGGATGAATTGGACTTATGAAATGGAAGTCGTGGTTTCAACTCTATTTTGCGTCCTTTGTTTTCCTCACGAGGGGAGAATTGTTAAAGTTGATCAATTAGATTATTCTCCAAGTGATCCTCAGGCAACTTCGGATTCTACTGTTCCCTTGGTAGATAATCCTCGTCAACCTATCGAGAATCTAGGAGTCGGGATGTACTCTTCCTTGATGGGTGTATTTGACCTTCCCCCTCCTACAACTAGAATCGATACAATTTCATCCTCCAAGGAGCCTTTACGGAAAGAGTTCATTCGAACTCACTATTTTTTGAATCCTGGGACCTTACCTTCATCTGCGACCACATCAGATGAAGGGAAGGTGGGTGGAATAGAATCTCTTATGTCTGCAACAGAGCTTAGATATGAATTTATCGATAACTCTGTCGATGACCATCCGACTCCTTTTTGAGAGGAGAAGTTAGATGTGATGTGGCTCCTACTTGGACCCTCGACTCCACTTCTGCTTTGGATTGCTTAGATATATTTTTTCCATCTGACGAAGCAATATTTGAAGCAATGACGGTTGTAGATCGACCATTGGAAGATTTACATCATCGTTCATATTTTCGCCCTTCTTTGTATGAAGTTGAGTCTGGGTCCTCCAATATGCCTACTAGCAATTTTTGTATGGTTCCTTTGGCTCCAACTTAGTTATTTGCTGAAGGTAATATATTGATTGGCTCAATGACTGTACCTATAAACATCTCTAGGAGCACGCTGGTGGAGCCCCCCGATGGGCTCTACCTTA